>BQKN01065003.1:213971-247013 GCA_022839385.1 Asparagus kiusianus | reverse complement strand
GACCGAGTAATTAAGCCCAATGAGTATTTCTATACTTAATGACCTAAACCCAACTAGTTGGGATTCATTAGCCCAAAACTCGTTAAATAGTCACTTAGAAATCCTCATAAAGTAGAAAAAAAATCACCAATGAATAAAGAGAGAAATAAAAAAAATACTAACAATGTTTTTATATATATAGTTATATTTGTATATATGATCTTGAAAAGTGATTTTGGTTAAGAGACTTGAAAATTGTTTAAAATAAAGAGTTAATATATTCTTTTCAAAACTTTTAAATTAAATTTCTAAATTAGACTTAGTTTTTTATAGCTATAATGAAAAGATTTTTTAGGAGATTTACCTTAGAGTTATATATAAAAATGTTTTCTTGAGTAATAACTAGTTTCAAGTAGAATGTTTAAATATATCAAGTAAATTAATTATTCACTAACTTCTTTGAAAGTACAAAATAATTAATTTTTTGGGTATATTCACTACTAACCTCACGAGAGTACAACTCGTCCTCTAGGGTAACCTAGGAGTTTAAAGGCTTGTTGTATGTGCTAAATACAACTGTGATTCCTATGAAAGTGAGTTAGAATTTTTAATTTCTTTCATTACTAGTAGACTAGCAAAAGTTTAGGTATAGAGGTATTTGATAATCATATTTTATTATATTTTATACCCTTATTATCTATTTAATTTAAATAAATATGTCACTAATAAATGTGTTTTATCTTAATTGCAGGTTAATGAATAAAAACCCAAGTAAAACTCAATATCTAATCTCTCAAAAAGCCCAAGAGTCTAGGCCCAAGAGAAGGTCGGTCAAAGAATAAAATGACTGGCTATCGATATCTGTATCGATAGTAGTATCGATACCCCTATCGATACCTATATCGATAGTAGTATTGACACCTGTATTGATAATAGTATCGATATCAGTATCGATAACGATATCGATATTAAGTTTACTATTACGAATTAAAGGCTGAAATCGATTAACTTGGGGATCAAGTTTAATCCAAGGGCTCTCATTCATTATTGTAGGCTATAAATAAGGGTAGAGAGTGAGGAGTTAAGGGGTGAACAATTTTGTAGAAACTACATTTGGAGAGGAGAGTTACTCTTAATTGAGAAGACCTTTCAAATTTGTAACTTTTATTATAATTAATAAAAGATTTTTTCTACCTCTTCATATTTTTCTGTTCTTATTTTTGTTTGATGATGATGATGAAGATAAAGATGAAGATGAAAATGAAGATCAAGTTGAAGGTTTGGTTTCAAGAGGCTAAACCATCTTGTAATGTAAATTTTCCCTTTTATTTTTATTTCTTTTGTAGTAATTTCTTTTTTTCTTGCTTTAGTAGTTTAGATTTACATTAATACCTTGTAGATTAGATTTACATTAATACCTTGTAGATTAGATTTACATTCTTGTCTTTATTTTTTCATTATTTTCTTGCACTTTTAATTTGTAGAGTAGATTTATTTTCTCGCATAATCTAGATTTTCATTTATGTTCTTTTGTTTTACAATTTAGTTAGTTTTATTTCTATGTTCATAGTGTAAATTTCTATGTTCTCATTTCTCTTCTTTGTAATAAGTTTTTATCTTCACTCTTTTCTTTTATTATTCTCTAGTATAGATTTCATTTCTTGTTTTTATTTCCTAAGACGTGGAACTAATTCTTGTAGGAACTCTAGAATTATATGAAACTAGTGTAATTTTTTTTTATAGTTTGTGAATTATTCCCTTACGCTTAAAATGATCATGTATTGGATAATCAACTAGAGAACTAATTAGTAGAAGAATAATTTTATAATCTATGCTTATCTCGAGTGGTTTGATAGGTTATGCTTATGAATTCTAGAATTAATATCTAGTTATTATCCTTTTCATGAATGTTAATTTTGCTTAGATGATAATTTTATAGGTTATGCTTTCCTTAAGTGGTTTGATAGTCTATGCTTAATAAATCTAAAGTAAAACGTGATACAAAGAGAATGGTTCATAATTTATCATTGAAATTAGCTAGTGGATTCAATTCAAGATTCCTGATATAATTGAATCATCCATCATTACTTTCTTGAATTTTTTCTTTATTCTTGATTTTTCATTATTTACTTTCCTCTTTATTTTCTTTCATTTTTTTCTCTCCTATTAACCTCTTTTTATTTTTATTTGCATATATTCACAACCACTCCTCATATCTCTCAACAATCACACACTTTCAACACTCCTAATTGTCACACACATAATAAAAGAACCGATTTTTATTTTCTCCTACAAATACCTTCCTCGTGGGATTGATAACTTTTTATACTATAAATTGATAGTTGTGCACTTGTATCTTTTGATTATCATTTATATCCTATCAACCCGTATGATGGATGAGGTCATGGCCTACGTAATAAATTGTTTGGCCGGTGTAATTCCTACTGATCTGTTTGGTGAAGTTATACCACTTATAAATTTGGGCGCCGGTAATACCGACTTTGGGTAGAGGGGCGCATAGGTATCTTATTTTCGTGTTAATACTATGTTAATATGAGTTCATTAGATCTTCTGTAATTACATATTACTCCTATAAATGTAAAAATATTACAAAAAATTATATATTAGTCCCCATAATATTCAATAGTTGTATATTATTTTCATTGAAGTGAAAATACTATGGAACTAATGTTATTGCATATCAGTCCCCAAAAAAATCAATAGTTGCATATTATTTTTGTAAAAGTGAAAATCCTAAGAAACTAATGCTAAATTGAATATTTAAGGGACTAATATATAAAAAACCCTTTATATTTGTAAAACCCCATAAGTTACGAAAATATTGTGAAAATTAATATTAAATGATTTTTATTATGGTTGATAGTATTCTGAGATGAATAAGTATGTTAGCAATCGATTTTAGATCGAATACATACATATATGTGAGTATCATGCACTGATATATCAAAACTGTAAGTTGGATTTTCATTCTAGTCGGTCGACCGATGGGAACGACCGGTCAACTGATGTGTAGTTATCGGTTGACCAATTTTCACAACCAGTTGACTGATGAATACGAATTCTAGGCTTTAGTTTTGGGTTGGTTTTTGACCCAATTGCATATAAGTATATATATATACATGTTTTCATGAAATTTTCTTATTTTTCATCATAATCTCTAAACCCTAGCTACAGCCACATTCCCTCTCAAAATCCTAACCCTAATTTGTGAGATTGGGAAAGCTTTGTGAAGCGAACACTGAGAGGAGGGGGAGATCTGCGACGTTTGGTGACTAAGGGTCGAGTCTTGCTTGCGTGTAAGAGGTCAGTACGTTTGAAAAGACAAGATCATCTTCCTCCAAACCTATCATCAGTAAAAGTTTATGTCTTATGTGTTAGTTTGTATATCTAATGTTTAGAGCTTAGGTTTGATGAATAAAACCTAGTTTTGATATTCAGAACATAAACCCATGAAAAGATCTGTAGAATAAATCTCTAATTAACAGATAATAGATGATCATGATAATTAGAGGTGTAATTAATTGTTAATTTATGTTTTTATTTATTTTAAAACACTAATAAATTGAATAATTTGAGAGTTTTGATGATTAGGATGTTTAACCCTAGAATTATTAATTTAAGTGATGTGATCCTGTTTAAGTTAATCTTTTGTTAAGTAATTACGAGAATTTAATCAAGTTTTACTAATCATGTTATTAAAAATACAAGTTTTGAGATAAACTAACAAAAATAACAAAACCTAGTTCTAGGTCGACCGAACAAATGTAAGTTCTTCAATTTTTATCTGCTTTACTTTGTACATCAGCGAATTTACATTGAGGACAATGCAAAATTTAGGTGTGGGGGTGGGAAGTAAATATTTTCCTCTTTATTTTATCCTTTTGCTGCATTTTTGACATAAGTTTTGTTTAAAAAAATAAAAAAATAAAAATATTATCACTTGTCAAATTAATAGAGTTAAGTAATAATTGATCTAATTGATAGATTTTAAATTCTCTAACTCCTAGTTAGTGATTTACTCAATTTCACCTTTTATGATAACTCCAAATAAATTTCTTAAGAAATAATTTTTCAAGTAGTATACTTTACTTAAGCCTTACCTTAAACTTTTAATTAAAAATAATAAAAATTTTTCATGCTTAACTTAGAGTTGAAAATATTTTTTTCATGCTTAACTTAGAGTTGAAAATATTTTTTTCAAGTTATCTTGATTTACACACATATATATATTAAAAAAACTAACCTTATAAAAGAAGAGTGCGAAAATTGGGTACAAAAAAAAACTCTTAAATTCAAGGTGATTCTATTTTATAAAGCCTATGTTGACTGAGTAATTTAGCCCAAAGAGTATCTCTATACTTAATGACCTAAGCCCAATTGGGATAGGATTCATTGGCCCAAAACTTGTTAAATAGTCACTTAGAAAGCCCATTAAAATAGAAAGTAATCACCAAGAATTAGAGAGTGAAATATATATATATAACACTAGCCATTTTTATATATATTGTTATTTTGTATATATGGTATTGAAAAACAATTTTCGATAAAGAGACTTGAAAGTTATTTAAAACAAAGAGTTAACATGATCTTTTTAAAACTTTTAAAGTAAATATCTAAGATTTGACTTGGTTTTGTATTGCTATGATGAAACAGATTTTCTAGGAGATTTACATTGGAGTTATATATAAAAATATTTTCTTGATTATTAACTAGCTTCAATTAGAATGTCTAAATATATCAAAGAAAATTAGTTATTTACTGACTTATTTAACTTGGTAAGTTGACCGAATTTTTTGGGTATATTTACTGCAAACCCCCACGAGACTACAACTCGTCCACTAGGGTAACATAGGGGTTTAAAGGCTTGTTGTATGCGCTAAATACAACCGCGATTCCTGCGAAAGTGAGTTAGGATTTTCTTTTTATTTTTCTTTGCTAGAGGACAAGCAAAAGTTTAGGTGTGGGGGTATTTGATAATCATATTTTATTACAATTTTATACCCTTATTATCTATTTTATATGAATAAATATGCCACTAATAAATGTTTTTATCTTTAAATACAGGTTAATAAAGAATAAATCCCAAAAATCCCATCTCTCAACAAAGGCCCCTTGAGTAAATGAAAAAATAAAGCACAAGAAGAATCAAGAAGCCCATTGGAGAATCAAATTGCCAATTTATCCAAAAGCAAAAGAATCAAACCATCAAAAGAATCAAGCCACGAAGCCTATGAAGCCAAATAAATATTTAATGAAGTGTTAAAGCCCAAAATGCCAAGAAAATATCCAAGGCCCAAGCCCAAGAACAAACACAAGAAGGAAGTTTGGACAAAAATTAGAAATGAGTTGACATCGATGCCAGCATTGATGGAGGCATTGATGCTAGCATCGATGCCCGTATCGATGCCAGCATCGATACCCCAATCGATGTTGGTATCGATACGTATAGTTAGTTATGAATTAAGTGCTAAAATTTATTGTTTTTGGATAAGATTTCAATCCAATGACTCTCATTCACTGATATTTACTATAAATAGGGGTAGAGAGTGAGGGGTTTGAGGAGTGAAAAATTTTGTAACTCCATTTGGAGAGGAGAGTTACTCTTAATTGAGAAGACCTTCCAATTTTGTAACTTTTATTACAATTAATAAAAGAATTTTTCTCCACTTTAAATTTTTTTTCTCCTCTTTGTTGAATGATGAGGATAGAGATGAAGAGCAATTTGAAGGTTTGCATTTCTTTTATTTTTCTCTTTTATTTCTTTTTTGTAATATCTTTATTATTGCTTATTAGTTAGATTAGCATTCATGCTTGTAGTGTAGATTTATTTTTTTATCTTTTTTTTTTGCACCTTAATTTATAGAGTAGATTTATTTTCTTGTATTTAATTTTTGTAATTTATTTTATAGTTTAGATTTTAATTCTTTGTAGTTAGATTTATTTCTTGTTCATAGTTTAGATTTTTCTTTTTATTTTTGTAATTAGTTCTTTTTCTTCTTGCTTTTATTTCTTAAGATGTAAAATTAATTCTTGTAGTAATCTTAGAATTGTATGAAACTAGTCAAATTTCCTTTATGTTATGCAAATTATTCTCTTACACTTAAAATGATCATGTATAGGATAATCAACTAGAGAACTAATTGATAGAAGAAGAATTTGATAATCTGTGCTTATCTTGAGTGATTTGATAGGTTATACTTATGAATTCTAGGATTACTATCTTGTTGTTATTCTTATCATGATTTTTATTTTGACTTAGATGATAATTTGATAGGTTATACTTTCCTTAAATGCTTTGATAGTCTATACTTAATAAATCTAAATTGAAATATGACAAAAAGAGAATAGTTTGTATTTAATAATTGAGATTAGCTAGTGGATTCAATTCTAGATTTCTCATATCTTTAATTGAACCATCCATCTTTTATTTTCTTAATTTTTCTCTTTTTATTCTTGCTTTTTATTTTATTCTTTGATTTTTTCTTCTCTTCTCCAAAATTCAATTTATTGTGTCTTGCATATATTCAAAACAATCACTCATCATATCTCTCTCAATAATCACACATATTCTTTAATCCTATTTTTGTCACGCACAAAACATAAGAACCAATTCTAATAATATCTTAAAATCACCTTCCTCGTGGGATCGATAACTTTTTATGCTATAACTTGATCAATTGTGCACTTGTAATTTTGGTACATAATTATGCCGCATCATATTACATTCATTTATTCTTTTATTTTTAGTTTTGGAGTTGATGTTTAGCGATTCACAATTTAAGATACATGGGTGTATATATATAAGGGTTTCCTTATTTGGATTATTTCACTCGACGTACTCATCTCTTATTGTGGATTTCTAAATATTAACCCCAATTAGTGTAGACTATGCATATTAGGTAGACTACGCATATTAGGTAGAACCTCCACCATATGTAGTATCCCTTCCCCTGGGAGCGGATTAAGATGATTTTGCTAGCGCTTTGACGATGTTGATTTTTGCCTCTTTTCAGACAGCGGATCAGAGTTTTGGAGAGCCGCAGGTTGATGGAGTTTCTGTATAGTTATCGTCATTTCTTGATAGTTAGCTTATGCCCCACATTAGACTAGTAGTTGTTTAGTTGATTTATAGACTTATATTTCATTTTGAAGGCTAAGAGCCTATGTACTTTTCAGTTGACTCTTGTATTTGAGATTATTTGCTCCTATTTTAGGTTTTTGGATGCATATCTTTTTCTTCAGTTGAGACTTGTTATTAATACTGTTGGAACATGATTTAAGTTATTTATGATATCTTTTCTTCTCATTGTGTCCCTTATATTCTTACCTTTCTTATATCTGCTTCTACCTATACTATTTTTATTTGATTCTACTAGAGTGATATTACTATGATGGTGAAATGTGTTGTTGCACAGTGTTGGGTGTATGACATGTTTGACATCTCTGGGGTGACCTTGGACTGTAGCCTCGTGTGAAACCAGGGGCATCACAGTTGGTATCAGAGCTCCAGTGGAGAAAACCAGCATCCTTAGGTTATCCTATGTTGAGTCGTGGAGCTAGTATAGAGTTCCCTAGGATTCATGTATAGAGTCCGCTATTAATTCCTAGATTGAGTGAGGCTGTTATGCGTATAACTCAAAAATTTTGAGAATTTTTTTACTTTGATATGAAGTATTTCCAAGGATATTGTGTGTTATGTTTTCCTATTGCTATTTATTATGTGTATTTATGCTTGAGGTCTCATTTACTGTGTCTTATAAGATCTCTTTTTGAAACTATAGATGTCAGGATGAGGACGTGGTCAAAGAGGATCCCGCACCCAGAGAGATAAGCAAGCTGAACCAGAGCCCGAGCTGCAGTAGGCTCCATAGTATCTGATCGATCTCATAGCATCAATTGCAGCTAGATTAGCATCACTAGAAGAGTAAATGGCAAATCAGGAACCGCCAACGGTACCAACTCCTAGGATTCCACCACCAGTTGTTAACAAAGACGTAGAGCAAGAAGGAAATTCTTGAGCGGGACTTACCAAAGACAAGGGCAAGGGAAAGAGATCATTTTTAGTACCCGGAGGACCCTAGTAGCAGGGCAAAGGTTCACAGTAATAGTAGCAAGGTCCTCATAAGAAGAGACCGTAGTAGGACCAGAGAGCACCGTAGCAGCGCAGATTCCAAGGTGCTTGTTATCATTGTCATAAGATCATCCATAAGGTAGCAGAGTGTCGTAGTACACCAGCAGGAGGCCAGCAGGGCAAGGGTCAGGTTAATCCCTAGAGCTAAGTTTAGGGCTAGCAGCTAAGACTAGAGGCACCGTCGGTAGTTATGAGAATTGAGGGATAGGTCTGTGCTATTTAGGAGTTGCCTTAGGGACAGATAGTTCCATATACCCCAGATCCTTTAGTGTAGTAGTCCATAGCTTTGGGCCGAGTTTATACAGTCATGCCACATCACCATGGTGCGAGCGGGGCTATAGTGGAAGGTACGTTCCTCGTGAACTCCTTTCCAGCCCAGATCTTGTTCGATTCAATAGCTTTGTATTCTTTTATCTCTTATTTCTTCATGGATAGGCTTTAGCTAGTTGCTCATCCCTTAGACATACCCTTATCAGTTTCTACTCCTTTAGGTGAGGTGTCCCTATTAGAGAGTGTCTGTAGGAGATGCGTCATCAGTTTAGATGAGTCTGAGTTTATCATCGATTTGATCCTCTTGCACATGTCCGAGTTTGACATGATTCTTGGTATGGATTGACTATTTGCCTACCATGTCAGTATCGTCTATTTCACGAAAATAGTCAGTTTGTGAGCTTCTGATGGGACTGAGTTGGTTGCAGCAACCTCATAGGAGAGCTAGTTTTCGGGTTCGTTCTTAGCTTATATTGAGAATGTGATGTAGCGGGATTAGGGCATAGATTTATATGAGATCAGAGTAGTCTCAGAGTATCAAGATGTCTTTTAGGACATACCTGGATTGCCTCCAGTGAGAGAGGTCGAGTTCTGCATCGAGTTGTAGCCTGGCATCGCCCTGATATCCCTTGCACCCTACCGTATAAAACATGTTGAGTTGAGGGAGTTACAGACTCAGTTAGAGGAGCTCAGTGCCCAAGGTTTTATTCGTTTGTGCATTCTCCGAAGGGAGCGTCGGTCCTTTTCGTGAAGAAGAAGGATGACAGCCTTCATTTGTGCATTAATTATCATGAGTTGAATAAGGTCACTATCCGACACAGGTATCCATTACCGAGGATTGATGACTTATTTGACCAGTTGCAGGGAGCGTAGTGTTTTTCAAAGATTGATCTCACTCTAGTTATCATTAATTGCATGTACGAGAGATGGACATTCCTAAGACTGCCTTCTTGACTCAGTATGAGTCATTCGAATTCCTTGTCATGCCATTTAGGCTAACCAATGCACCCGCTGTATTCATAGATATGATGAATTAGGTTTTCCATCCATTTTTAGACCAGTTCGTGATTGTTTTTATCAATGACATCCTTATCTATTTGAGATCAGAGGCCGCGCACAAGCACACCTTCGATTAGCATTGCAGACTTTGCGGGAGCATCAGTTGTATGCTAAGTTTAGCAAATATGAGTTTTGGCTTTCAGAAGTCAGATTTTTAGGCCATGTTATTTCTATGGAGGTTATTGCAGTAGATCTATTGAAGGTCGAAGCCGTTCTTGATTGGGAGACGCCGAAGATGGAGACAGAGAGTCGTAGCTTTTTGGGACTTGCAGGGTATTACAAAAAAATTCATACATGATTTTTCCAATATTACGACCCTACTGATACGCCATATAAAGAAGGGTGTTCAGTTTGTTTGAGACCCTACTGATACGCCTTTGAGACTTTGAAGGCAAAGGTGACAACCGTACCAGTGTTGATCATTCCGAGCAGTGAGAAGACCTTTGTTATCAACGGATGCATCATTGTCGGGTCTGGGAGGTGTTTTGATGCAGACTCAGAGAGTAGTTTCTTACATCTCACGACAACTGTGGACTGAAGTGTAGGGTCGAAAAATTGAAGTGTGATTGATTTTCTTGTTTTAAGAATGAGTTCGATCGCTTGGTACGAATCCCTTACAATCACTCACTCTGTTTCTCGATTAAAGAGGAAGAGAAGGTTGATCCGACTTCTCTTTTGTTTAAAAGTAGGTTCTTGGTGACGAAAGGATGTCTCACTCGATGCTTGAGTCGAGCTTGCTTCCCGCTGACTATCAGATAAAGATCGCTTCAACTCGAGAAGAGAATCAAACTTTGTTGATGGCTTAGATTGTTAGAACCGGGGTTCGGATCTTAATCTTGAATGCCAAAGCTCTACCTTCCCCCTGCTCCTCATCAGCTCCTCCCAAGTCACCCCTTTATAGTTGATTGCGGCTATTTATAAAGTTTCAACATGTAACTGACGTGATAAAATTGTGGATACAGGGCATAACTGATGCGCTAAAATCCCAGAGTCGTGGAAAAATTGACTCATTGGATTTAGCCCACATTGCTGACTGGGTCTTCAGAGCTGTTACAGCTGGATCTCATGTGGATAACGAGCCTCGCTACATGGCGAGATTCACCAGGTTGTACGAGCCTCAATATGCAGTGAGGTTTGTCTTCTAAGGACAACTTTGTAGTATAGCGAACTACATTTTCACTGGCATCATTTGACAAGCTTCATATTCACCAATGAACCTCGACTTCGATAGCTGAGTTCAACTGCGTAGGAACTCTTGTGAATTTCCTTTTGACGTGCCTCATCTTCACTAATGAGCTTTACATCTGGTGATGAGTTCCGAACATCGTATCCAATGACGAGCTTCGAACCTCATTTCCAATGATAAGCTTCGAACCTCGTTTCCAATGATGAGCTTCGAACCTCGTTTCCAATGAAGAGCTTTGAACCTCGTTTCCAATGACGAGCTTTGAACCTTGTTTTCAATGACGAGCTTCAAACCTCTTTTCCAATGACGAGCTTCATCTTCCAGAGTAGCGTTGTCCACAGTGATAAACTTTGATGTCGAGCTTCACGACACAGCGAACCTCGTCTTTTGATGTCGAGCTTCGCTGCATGGTGAACCTCATCTTCTGATGTCAAGTTTCACTGTGTGGTGAACCTCATCTTTTGATGTCGAGCTTCGCTACGTGGTGAACCTCGTAGGCGAAGCTGTCAGGTGAGCTTCAATCAGTTCAGGTGAGCTAAGCTGTCAGGCAAACTTAGCATTGTAGGCGAACTTTAATGTTCAGGCAAAGTCTAGTATTGCAGACGGACTTAGCATTGTAGGCGCACTTCAATGTTTAGGTGAAGTCTTGTCTTACAGGCGGACTTCAGAACATGCTGCAAAGAACGGGTCATAACTTTCAAACCGAAAGACAGAATTGGATGAATTATATATGAAAATCGACTATCTTAACGATTTCTAACTTATGGTATATAAAAATCGTAAGTCAGAATTGGACAAATTGGAGATATTAAGGTAATTTTTATTGCATACAAAACCTCCTCCAAGGTTTTCAAACCCAAATCAGGTTGCATGGGGTCTGAAATACTTTGGATCTTAAAGCCAGCAAAATAAGCACTATTTAGATGAAATGAGGAGCCTTTCAGTGAACTTGTCCATTTTGCTAAAGTTGAACTCTCCAGACACAGCTAATGATCGCCATCTAGGATTTTTAGCAAACCCTTAGCAATCAACGGACTTGATGTGTCTTTACGAACGGCCGTTTAAGTTAGACTAGCCATGCTTTTGCCTTTAGCATGGTAAGTTGTTGAGGAGTTTCTCTTAGGCTTAATGCTAAGATTTCTTCTCTATTCTTAGTCATTCAAGGCATTGGATTAAGTGTTAGAGTTTGGTTGTGTCGTTCAGTATAACAACTCAACCTGGTATTTTAAAACTGAGGCTCATCGCATAGTAGGCCTGCTGGGATGATGTGGTATCGTTGATGAATAGTGACTCATCATATGGTAGGTTACTATCTAAAAACAAGAGGGAAGATAGGGGCTCATCGCTTGGTAGGCCACTATCAACGAACAACGTTATGATATTGTGGATGTAATCAAGTCGTTTAGTGACATGAACGTATAATGACTGTGATTAAAATAGCAGCACATCACATAGTAGGCCACTATTTATGACTATTCTAAAGAGATAGAATGTTCGGAAAAGACCAGATAGTGAATTATCGCATGGTAGATCACTATCTTAATCGAGAGACAAGTAGGTGTTCATCACATGGTAGAACACTACTTGGTGAGGGAAATCAAGTCGTTCAGTGACATAGAAGTATAACGACTGTGATTGGAATAGTGATACATTGCGTGGTAGGTCACTATTTTTGATCATTCTAAGGAGATAGAACGTGTGGAAAAGACCAGATAGTGAATCATCGCATGGTAGATCACTATCTTGATCGAACGACAAGTAGGTGTTCATTGCATAGTAGAACACTACTTGATAAAGCATGTTCAATAAGGGTTAAGAATTGACTATCAGAGGTAATCATTAACGTGATAGTTTTGTGGACCCACCATCCTATTAGAGAGGATTGGTGGGGGGATTTGGAGGAAGTGACTATCAGAAATAATTATTAACATGATAGTTTTATGGTCCCGCCATCTTATTGAAGAGGATTGATGAGGGAATTTGGAGGAAGTGACTATCATAGGTAATCATTAATGTGATAGTTTTGTTGTCCCGCCATCCTATTAAAGAGGATTGGCGAGGGAATTTAGAGGAAGTGATTATCAGAGGTAATTATTAACATGATAGTTATGTGGTCCCACCATCATATTGGAGAGGATTGGCGAGGGAATTTTGGGGGAAACTAACTATCAAAGATAAACATTAACTTGATAGTATTTGCGGTAAGGGGCCATATGCTCACGTCTGACTTCGGACTCACCTTGGAGTTGATTTATGATGAGCTTCGGGTTGTAATGACTTCATCAGAGAGAAAGCTTGAGGTAGTACATGGTTTTACAGAGAAACCATGAGTACCCCCACTCTAACGATAGCTGTAAATCAGGATTGAAGGGTAAAGACTCCCTGTGTCCAATAAGGCTTGGATTGTTTGTTGGAAAATTTGTAGTAAGCGAAATAAAAAAAAATTGATTTGTATTCCTTTAATCTCAGTTACAATTGGATTTTCTGATTACAAAAGAGAAGAGAATGACCTGGATTCTCCCCTTTATTTAAAACTGGGTTCTTCTCGGTAGCGATGGAGTGCCTTTTTTGAATGTTTGCGTCGAATTTGCACTCCGTTGACGATCCGACCGTTTTTATCTCGTGGGAACGATGAACTTTCGTGGTAAGTTTGAGGAATAACTCTTAACGAGTTTAAGAACTCAGAACGAGTTAGAACTCTGTTAAAAGAGTTGTTAAAACCAAATAATCGGTTAATAAGCCAAAATGGATTTGTTTGTTGCTAAAATTGAGGATACTAATCTCCTCCAAGATTCACCCTTAACTGTCGATTAATGCTTCAAAGCTCAATTGAACTGCCTTGATGCTGTTGATATCCAGAAGATCCTCCAAAATCCAATCTTCAGCCTCTGGGAACCAACTCCACCGAACCTTTTTCCCTGCCTCAAGGAACCAAACCTCTAACTCTGTTGAGTTTGTTGATATTTTATAGGGGGATAAGGGGTTATAACTGTCCCCTTAATTCGCTCCTAAGTGGGCGTGATTTCCTCAGATCATGGTAAAATGGTTTTGGAACCGTTCGACTCATGTTTGAATGAGTCAAACGCCCAATTTGGTGTTTAGGACCCTAACTTCGCGTCTTAGAATTGAGACGTGAAGTTGGATGTTGACTGAACGTCAAAAACGCGAGGGCCGCTCGCGTTTTGCTTGTTGCAGCTCGGAAACGTGGGGATCACCTACGTTTCAAGAATCGTAACGCGAAGATGAGTTCCGCGTTTAGAAAGGGTTAGCTGACTTGTAACCTCTTCTGTGAAGCGTTGCAAGGACCGTTGTTCAGTAATCCTCGCTTTAGTTATTGTAGGGGTGTGAAAGTCATCAGATTATAACTCTCACTGTTGATTGTGAAGACCACTGAATAGAGTTTTCATCAGTTGCCGGAAGTATCGTTGAATTGTAACTCTTCTCGATCTATGTAAAAAGTCCTCCATTTGTAAGTTTCATTTGTCGGCACGAAAGTCATCTAATTGTAACTTTCATTATTGAAACTTGGTAGGGATTAGCTATCTATTGTGATTTTTAGACAGCCTACAGAACCCCCTCCAAAGTTTTTGAAAGTTCGCGGTTGACTGGGACGAATTTTCGGAACACTTTGAATCCTAAAATTTAGTTGATTGATTGTTCACTCTGTCTGATATGAAGACATCGTGAACCTGGTTGTTGGAATGTTAAAATTCTGTTTCCTCAAACCAAACAAGGTAACTTTTGAGTCTTGATGACAATGAACTTGGTCAAACAAGCTAAAGCCCAAGTCCTGCTGATGAACCAAGCAAGAGTGACGATGACAACAATTTAGTCTGGGTTTTTGAGATACTCCACTTGATCTGCGATGAGGTGTATTCATCGGATTTCGTTTGGATTCTTTAGATACTCCACTGGATCTACGATGAGGTGTATTCTTAAATCCAGAGAATTCTTGTAGGCATTGATGAACACTCGAAATGTAGCTTTCAGCTTTCTTGATCTTGGTGGGAATGTTAAGCCATTTAGAAAAATGAGTTGTGTGCAGCTCCTGTCTTCATTAATCTTAGTGGGAATGTTTAGCCATTTAGAAGAATGAGTTGTGCATAGCTCCTATCTTCATTAATCTTTGTTGGGATGTTAAGCCACTTAGAAGAATGAGTTGTGCGCAGCTCCTGTCTCCATTAATCTTTGTTAGGATGTTAAGCCACTTAGAAGAATGAGTTGTACGCAGCTCCTGGCTTCATTAATATTAGTGGGAATGTTTAGCCACTTAGAAGAATGAGTTGTGTGCGGGATTGAGCTTGACGATTTTAGCATTGTTGATTGTAACCTGTCGGTACTCGTCCAAAAGGCTGCATAACTACTTGTTATATGCCAGTTTCTTCTCAGCTTTAGTCACCTTGATGGCTGACATCAACCTCTCTCTATTTATTTGAAGCTTTGTCGTAGCTTCTGTTGTTGAGACGTTGTTTTTGTTGTGGTCAAAACGCATGGGTGAACTCTGCGCTTGAGAATTAGAACGCGTGGGTGAATTCTGCATTTGAGGAATAGAACACGTGGGTGAGTTCCGCGTTTGGAAGTTCAACCAACTCGAACACTAAAATCGCGTTTGGGTAGGATTCTAGCCTAGAACCCCGTTCCGATTTGACAGCTCACAGCTGTCTATAAATAGACCGCTGGGGGTCAAATCAAGAGTCATTCGACTCTTCTTGAAATTTTAACGAAAATTTTTGTTCTTATCTCCGGTGAATACTGTTCCTCTTCTCCATCGACCAAAATCAATGGCGCCTAAGAAGAAAACTATCTCTCGACCCTCTATATCCAACATCGTCATGGCTCAGCGTTCGTCGGTGTCTGCGTCAGCCGGTGGCGCCGTGGCTCAGGCGGGTATGCCGTCGCCTCAACTCTCTTTAATTGGTGGTGAGTATGACCTTCATGGTCGCCAAACTTGCTGCGGCAAGTTTTGATCTTTGAATCAACGAGGAGACTTGTTTCAATGGTGTAACACGGGGTTAGGACTCCGTCGCTTGAAATTTAAAGCACGGGGGTTCCGACCTCCACGCTTAAAATTTTCGCTAACGCGAGGATCAATCTCTGCGTTTAATTTTTCCTGACGCAAGGCTCAACCTTCACGTTTTATTTTGTTGATGCAGGGTTTTGACCTCCGCATTTGTTTATTTTTTGATGCAGAGTTCGACCTCCGTGTTTGTTTTGGCTTTTTACTTTGACTGATTTATTTTCTTTGCTTTTGCAGTGCGTCACACTAATGAGCCTCTCCCTTTTCTCCATCATTTTAGGCATGAAGGTGGCGTGGATCAGAACATGATATTCAACCTATGCCATGAACTCCCGGTTTTTAGGATTACTGAGAAGAACCGTGTGGAGATGATAACCTAGGCTTCTCCTGAAACTCTTCGGATATTGGTTACGGATGCTAAGCTTGAGAACCTGAACCGTAAACCGATAATCAAACAAGGATTCCTCTTTGGAAATTTTGTTGACTTTGAAGCAGGTGTCACTTATGACTGGGACTACAAATGGCTGAGGAAAGTTAGACACCATAACCTTTTCTTGCCCAATATGGAGAGAATGTTCTCTATATCATATTTCCAATGTGCCTCCATCCCAAGGCATATGGATTGGAACCTTGTTAAGGATCAAGATGGAGTTGTTCTCGAAACTTTAACTTTTCAAGGGGTTCGTACAGTTGGTTATAATAAACAGGTAACGTCTTTACGACCAGGCTTGTTCATCAAAGAATACCCAATCAGTGAAGTGGCTAGTCTGGCGAATACCTTTGTCAAAAAGTTCATGACGAAGAAGGGAGAATTTCCTGAATTTAGAAATCCTGGCTAGGTTCATTCCTCGGTGACAGGGTGGTGGACCCGAATGACCAACTTTTTTCTGGAGGAGTTGGAGACACCTCTTACTCGAGCTGGCCTGAAGATTTCGGTGCGGGCTACTAAATTTGGGATCATCCAGAGCCACTTTCATTTCTTCTCTATATTAGAGAGATATAATCCCGAGACCAGTACCTTCTTCATCCCGGTGGGGAAGTTAGGCTTCGCTCTTCACGAGATGCATGAACTGTCAGGTCTTCTTCTCGGGGATTTACCATATGAAGAATTTGTTCCAGGATCAACGAAACTCAAGATTTTGAGGAAAACCAGCCCCGAAGTTTACTCCACCCTCTGGGAAGTCATGTGTCACTTCCACATTTGCATACAACAGATAGGGGCTCAAGGAGGTAGCATAAAACAAGTGTCTTGGGTAGAGTATTTATTCCAGAACTTGACAGATAAGGGAGGTCCGGTGACTAGATTGCCTGCAAGCACTTTGGAGGAGATTCAAGCCCGAATCGATGCTACAACCTCCCACTATACTAACGAAGCCAAGGTGGATGTTTTCCTAACTCATACAGAGTTTGAAAGCTTCCACTATCAAGCTCAGATTCCTATCTCAGACATGGCACTGCTGGCAGGATTTCTGATGCTATGGCTCAAGCGATACGTCATCCCCACCAGGCCAATTGATGCTCTTGCTTCTGAGGTGATTTACCTAGCTGATTTTTTGGTGCATGGGAGGCCATTGAATCTACTTTATGCCATGGTAAACTGCTTGCAGAGCGGGTTATACGTGAGTTGGCCGTGGATTTTGTGAATGTTACGGAGGTGGAATCTGGTGGCAACAAGACTTTCAGAACTCCCAATCCCCAAATACCATTGCTTTACACTTATTTGATGGCTTGGTATGTGCTTCATTGTCCTCCCCTAATGAGTGCAGCTTCTCCTCCAGGTGACTTGTTCACTCCATTTGTACAGCGACTGGAATCTGCAAAGTGGGTGGGGAATTATATGGTTAGGATTCGTCGGATCCTATCGTGAGACACTAACTCCCACATCTTCCGCTGTTTTCCCGACTTTGAAGGTGGGGTATATGGAGCGGAGTATCAGGATGTGGCCGGTCCTAATGGATTCACCCAACTGAGCGGGGGTGTTTTTCATTGGCTCCTCTCTATTAGGCCAGGCTACTTAATATTTAGGCAAGGCGGCAAATGTTTCCTTGAGCCCTACCAACCCTATAGGTTTGCTCGACAATTTGGGTACGATCAGCAGTATGTTGAAAACCCTCGACCTCAGCTCTCAATTGTGAGCAACCTGTATGAAGGGGCCAGAGCTTGGTACTATTCCGTGGCTGGTTGTACCAAAGCTATCTTCAAGCTCCCCCATAAGACGCCCAACTCCTATACTTCTATGTGTTTCTACAATTGGTATTATGCTGCTTCTTAAGTCTCCGGCTATAACTTGAATACGTCTTGTCTGAAGGAGATCAGTCGTATGTACGCTTCAAGGAAGAGGTCTAAGACATCCCGCTTGAGAGGGATTGATGAGTTTTTGTCTGTTGAGGACTCGTCTGCTGGGGAAGAAGAGGAGCAAGCAGCTGAGCCTTCTCCAGTGGAGGAACCTCGAGTGGTTGATTCTCCTACGGTAAGGGCAACTGGAAAGAGAAAACTCTCAGCAGATGAAACTAGTCAATACGATAAGCAGACCCGCCGGAAGTTGATGGTTGGGTATCCTCCTGCTAAAAGCCAGTGAACACCAAAATTGATGGCCGACGCTTTCAGGGCTACAGAAGAAGAAGAACAGCATGAATCTTCAGTTGTAGGTGTTGGCCCTCTTGTTTTGATGATGTTTAACAAACAATTTATTACTAATGTTGTTTGTCTAGTGTTTGTGCATTACTATATTTTGTAGACAAACAACGTAGTTGGAGGATGGATGGATTGCGCCATAACGATGATATCAAATGGAGGTTGGCGGAAATGTCGGTGAAGCTCATGCAATTCAAAGTTAAAGATCAAGTTCAAGCTTCATCCGCAAGTGTACCAAGTCAAGCTTTATTAAAGATCAAGATTGCTTGGGTAATGTAGTTTTAGATTTTATATTATGTGTGTTATATACTCTAAGCTCAATATTATACACACACATTATATTGGTTTTCATGTATATATATAATTTCATATATACATATATGTTTGGTTTCCATGTATATATATATAGGTATATATATATATATATATATATACATAGTTTTGAGTTTTCATAAATATGATATTACACATTTCATATTTATTATTGTGTTTTGGTTTAGCTATATAGATATGAAACAAATTTACATTCATATATATAAATATATGTTTCATACTCTATTGTGTTTTTGAAAACATTGCATAGAATATGCAATTTTGTGAAAATATTGTATTCCTAGTTTGTAGACTTCAATATCAGTTTATACATATTTTACTAAGTTTATAAAAACATTTCACAAAGTTTCAAAAGTTGGTTTATGTCAAAATATCAAAATTCAAGTATATCATATTTTCATGTTTTGGACTATTTTATAAAATGTTGATATTTGTCATTGTAGTATGTTTATTATCATGTCTACAATCATTCCCCAAAGTTTTACATTTTTTGGAATTTATTTGATATTTTTAAACAGCATTTTAAAATCAGCAAAACAGTTTTCTGATATGTCAGATTTCGGTCGACCGAACCTGAGTTCATATGTTCACTGGGCGACAGAGAGTCTGTCGGTCGACCGGTCCGGTCGACCGAGAGCTCCCATCGGTCGACCGAAAATTCCGTCGGTCGACCGAAGCAGTTCCAGCTTGTTTTTCTCGTTTTCGACCTGCATAGCGGTCGACCGATAAAATTTCTGGTCGACCGATAATGTGACCGTTGGTTTTTCAACGGCTATTTTCTGAGCTGTTTGCTGGGGCTGTTTCTGTCTTTTTACTTGAGTTTTTGTTGAGATCTTGAATGGGTATAAATACCCCATTGCTGATCTCTTCTTTGACTAATGAAAAGAAGTTTTTATACAAGGGTTTAAAAAGAGTTTAAGCTTGTTTAAGCTTGTTTAAGGGTTTGGTTTAAAGTGTTTTTGTTTTACAAGTGGAGAAGATCATCTACAGTGTTTGAACTTCATTTCAATCCTCCTCTCCAACTTGATTTTCAGAGAAGAATTCCTAAACTCTATTTCTAGCAATTTATTGTTTTATTCATAATTTCTACATGCTAGATTATATATGAGTTTAGTTGTTTTGATTTATTGAATCTCATTGTTACACACACCCATTTGAGCTTATTGTATTTGCATACATAGTATATTAGGGTTGTGAGAGATTGTAACATTGAGTTGTGCTTTAATTGTGTTCTCATCTATTGTAGAGAACAAATTTATATTTGTTACATTGTGAGTGTTGTAAGGTTTTCGGTGAGCTAGAAAACCGAGTGTGGTGTGAAGTTTTCGGTGAACTAGAAAACCGAGTGTGAGGAGTGACGTTGATCGGTGAGCGTTGAAAACCGATACTGTGAGGTGTAAACGTTGTTCGGGTGAGCGTAGAAAACCCGGTTGTGATAGTGGATTTCTCCCCGGGAGTGGGGAGCGGAGACGTAGGACGGAAAGTCCGAACTCCATGATCATATCTTGTGTTTGAGTGTGCTTTGGCGTTTATTCATACTTGTGTTTATATTTCTTGTCGCCATTGTCATTAGCTCATTATTTATATGATCCACTATCTAGTTCATATTGTTTACCCTTGTGTTAGTTTGTATATCCTTGCACATATCTTATTGTATATCTCTTTGTTAGGATATATTATCTTGCGCTAGTTTATATATCCTTGCATATATATTTTATCATATAGGATATATCACTTTGTGTATATTGCATATTCTTGCTCATAAGTAATTATATATCATCTTGCAAGAATATATTAGTTAATTAGTTTTAATTGGCATTTAATCGGATTAGATTAGCATAAGACCCTAATCACCCCCCCTCTAGGGTCTAACAGTAGGCCTGCCACATAGAACTTGGCTCCGTTTGCATGGTCCAGCCTTATCAAGTGAAGCTTCCTCTCATCATCCCTTTGAGGATGAAGAGGGTGAATTAATGGCTATGGATGTAGAATCTGCTCCAGCAGTAGACCCTACCAGGGCTCCTGCATTAGAACCAAGGTGTCTTGAAGAGAATCCATCCCCTCCTCCTTCAGCACTAATGCCACAGGCTGACGGTTTAAGTCCCAGTCCGACAACGGGACTTATGACTAAATCGGCTGCCGGCACAAATATTCCTGAGTCTTCAGCTGTACGTGATGATGAGGAGGAAGTAGACTATGAAGGCTCCTCGATTGGTGATGCAGCTGATGAAAATAGAGGTAATGAGGATGTTGATGTTGGAAACATGGCAGGTGATGGTGAGGAGGACAAAGAGCATGATTCTATGGATGACATCACTACTTTTGATGATGCTCCCAAGGTCCCATCCGATAAGGCATCAGGTTATGTTCCTTTCCACACCTCCGGTAAGCCTAGTTTTCCTCGAATTCTTCCGCACGCTCTTTCCGTGTTCCGACCCTTTTTGCGTGTAGGTTCACCTCCTCCCGAGACTACCACTGCTACTCCTTATATGGAACAATAGCTTGTGCAGGTGTCAGCTCTTTTGCAAGAGCAACATTTACTTGGCTCATCCACGGCAGCTACTTCATTGGCAGCATTGCCCGGGACTACCACTGTGACTCCTCCTCTGGAATAGCAGCTCGTGCAGATGTCATCTCCTTTGCAAGAGCAGCATTTGCCTGGCTCATCCACGGTAGCTGCTTCGCCGGCAACATTGCTCGGGACTACCACTATGACTCCTCCGGAACAATAGCTCATGCAGATGTCAGCTCCTCTGCAAGAGCAACCCTTGCCTGGCTTATCCACGGTAGCTGCTTCACCGGTAGCATTGATAAAGATTTCACTTACACTAACAGAGACCAGACCAAGCACATCTCAAGTGAGGGTAATGATGGCTTTGACCTCAAGTCCTTCGTAATTGAATGTTTCAATTGCTTCTGTAGCTTCAACACCTGGATCACCTGCTAGCCATCATTTTGACGCACCAATCTCAATGGCTAGGGGGTATCCCTAACTACTATTTCAAGTCTCGTGGGCGCACCTAAATTCTTTCAAATTTCTTTGGTGTACTTGAACAGCCTCACGAAGAAGGTAATTGAATATGTGATGAGTGGTCAAGGAACTTTTAACTCCTTCCGGCCTCTTCTGGAGGCAGGCTTAAATGGAGTTAGAAGTGTGGGAAACACTCAGTGGTTTGAGCGTTGCTCAGAGGCTATTCTTTGTTTAGAAGCACAGTTGCAGCACTTTGAAGCCTTGGGTCGCAGGGAACTTCAGCCTCAAATTTTGTCAACTTTGGATGGTCTTCAGGTTGAAGAAGTGGCTCGCCGAGAGGCGATGGAACGGGACTTGGCTAAAAGAGAGCGTCAAGTGATAGAGCTTTGAGAGCATAATATTCGGAGATGGGAGGAGCTGAAACTCTCGACTGCTTCCATGAACTTGCTTCGTACAAGGCTTGTTGAAGCTGAAGCTGAAGTGCTACGACTAAAGGCTCAACTTTCTCGTGAAGAGAACATCGTCAATATCCTCAGCACCAAGAATGCAAATTGTGTTTTAGAGTACCACACGAAGGCTCAAGCCCTGGAACATGCCAGGAAGGAGGTGGCAGCCACTGTCATGCCTAGTGAAGATGAACTACGGGCGAAAGCTGAAGCCATAGTGTGAGCTAATCACAAGGAGGAGTTAACTACAGTCAAAACTCAACTTACCTCTTTTGATTTGATGCATGAGTGAATCTTGACTTTGTAATAATCTTTTAATGAGAATAGCTCTGCTTTGTATCACTTTCTTTTGGCTTCTGAATAAAAAGTGATATTGGCTTCTCATTATTTCTTGCATATGTCATGTTTTGATCTTCAGCGAAAAAATCACGAGAAATGCCAGAGGTGCGATTTTAGCTTAGTGTAGATTTATGTGAAAGGTCTGATCTAAGAAGTTTTCCTTATTATCGTTTGAGATAACTTCAGAATATTTCTAATTACTGGGGATAAACACTTTATTATTCTCCTAGAGTAGGGCTGACTAGTAGAATTCTTCATGTGTTATACTTTTTTTTTATTTTTAAACACCGAAAGAAATCTATAAGTGCCAGAGGTGTGTTATTAACTTGGCGTAGATTTCCTCATAGAGTGAAATTTATAAATTTTCCTTATTACCGCTAGGGATCATTCTGGAAAGAGTTTAATCCGCTGGGGATTTTATGAGAACACTTTCTACGTAGAGGGATAAAAAGGTTCAAGTAGGGGGGTTTGGACTGTTAAAATGTTACAATCGGGGCAATTTTATGGACCTATCGCTCTATTGAGGAGAGTCGATAAGCAGATTTTTTGTCAGATGTGTGATTTTAACATGACAGGAGAGATATTACGATCGGGGCAATTTTGAGGACTTATCCCTCTATTGAAGAGAGTCGATAAGTTGATTTTTGTTAGAGGTGTAATTTTAACGTGACATCTGTGGGGAAGATACTTTAGCATCTCGCTGAGGAGGATTGTTAAATGTTTTATCATCAGAGCGATGAATTGTATTACTTGCGATTTGAACAAGATTTGAGGAATTTTATCACCCCACTGAAAGGAAGTTGATCAATTGGTTATTTGATACACTGCTGAGGAGAGTTGGTAAATTGACTAGGATTTGAATAATTTTGGAGATTTATCGTTCTATTGAAGAGAATCGATAAATGGATCTTGATAGAGAAATTATAGTCATATTGGTAGTGATGACAACTAAATTCAATCTCTGTGTGGATGATGATCGTCCAGGGTGTAATATTATCCTGACGAGAATTTAGATTATTCTGAGGAGACACAGAGTTTTAACAGCACTCTGTTAAAAGAATCCATGAACTTAGGGAATAAGTGTCATGTTTGAAAACACAAGGGTAGATTCTTCATTTGGAAGAATTACAACGCAAAGGTGACCTTTGCGTTTGAGATTCGAAACGTGAGGTTAAGAACCTTCGTAACCTGGTCTAGGCCTAGCATTTAGGAATTTGAACGCGGATGTGAACTTTGAGTTAATATTAAAGTTTTAACTGACTTTATCTAAAAATGCGAAAGATTACATTTTGATAAATGGTTGGGATTCTTTCCTCGAATCCCGTGCCATCTTAATAGCTTGACCGCTGTTATAAATAGACCTGAGTGGTCATGTCAAGAGTCATTCGACTCTTTTCATTTTTGGTTAGTTCCAAGAACGAGAACTTCTCATTTGATTTTGACGATATTTCCGATGAACTTCATCTCCTCTGACCAACAACGCCTTCTCCGACCGATTATATCAATAGTGTCACGAATAGTAGGCTCTAGCTCCAAGAAAGTCACTAGAGCAACTTTTGAAACGCCATCAGCTGGGGACGCCAACGGTGTTCTTGTTCCTGCGGGAACGTCATCGTCACCGTCGCTGTCGCGGGGGCCTCCCTGTCGTGGTAAGCGGTGATTAAAATAACTTGCTTTGACAAGTTTTCTAAAAACCTTAGATGGGTTCTTGACAACGAGGAAGATGACTCGTTTTTGTTTAATGAAAACACGGAGTTAGGACTCCATGTTCATCATAAAATGCGGTCTTGACTCTAATGTTTTGAATTCTAAACGTGGGTCTCGACTCTCGCATTTGAGTTTTTCAACACGAGGTTCGACTCTCGCGTTTGAGATTCCAACATGAGGCTCGACTCTCGCATTTGAGATTTTCAACACGAGGCTGGCCCTTTGTGTTTCAGATTTGTATTCATGTCAACAACTTGTTTTAGTTGCTAATCTTTGCTTTTGGCTTTGCAGTGTTCCTTCCAAATATGCCGCTTTCACAGGAGCATCATTTTGGGTATATTGGCGGCCCTGACATGAATGAAGTTTTTGGCCTTCGCGGCAGAATTTCGTTGTGCACTTTCTCTGACTCAGAGAGAACGAGCATGATCAGATTCCCCCGATGCTCTACTCTCAGAGCTTTGGTCACCGATTTAGACTTGGAGACCCTTGCCGGCCATGATCAATTTTCTAAACCGGCGTTCATATTTGGAGATCACATAGCAGTTGATGATCGTTTCATACATGCAGAGGATTCAAAGCTGCTGAGGAGAGTCAATAACCGCTTCCTCTTTCTCCCAAGTATGAAGATGATGTATCCACTTTCCTACTTCTTGAATGTGAGCTGTCGCTGAGTTTTGACTTTTGACATAGTCAAGGAGAAAGAAAATATGTCGCTTGGATTTGGTCGACAGGCTCGCACACAAATCGGTAGACAACTCAAGGGTTTGAGGCCTGGCCTATTTGAGAAGAAGGATCTTGCTTCAGAGATGCCACGCCCAGCGAATATCTTCATGCGCTAATTCATTACGGCTCAGGGTGAATTCTTTATGTAGATGTTCAGATCCCCCAGATGGGTTTGTTCTGGAGAGGAAGGTTGGTGGACCCGGATGGTGGACTTTGATCTTGAGGAGCTTAAGGAGCCGCTCGCTCAACCGGGTCTCGTAATCCCAGTGTTAGCTACTCGACGTGGGATTGTGCAAAGTTATCATAATTTCTCGCTATGTTGGAGAGGTATAACCCGGACAGCTGCACGTTCTTTACACCTATAGGGGAGTTAGGTTTTGCTCTCCATGAGATGCAAGCAGTATCGGGCCTGTCGTTCGGTCAAATGCCCTACGAAGAATTCATCCCTACTACCGAGGAGCTCTCCATTTTGAGGGCGGCACACCCATAAATTTTGAGGCTGGTGTCAAATTTGAAAGTTTCCACTACCAGACCACAAATCCTATTTCTGACACAGCTCTCATCGCTGGCTTCTTCATGATCTGGTTGAAGCGGTGTGTAGTACCGTCAAAGCCAGTAAAGGCAATATTAGCTGAGGTTGTACACCCAGCTGTTTTATTAGCACATGGGAGACCTGTGAGACTCCTTACTGCTATGGCCGGCTGCGTGCAGAGGGGCTTAAGGATGTTGACCTCTGAGCTTGGCGGCACCCAGGGAATTAAGTCTACTAGGAGGAAAGCTGGGAAAACTCCCTAACCACAAGTATCAGTGTCGTATACGTACTTGGTAACCTGGTTCGTGCTGCATTGCCCTTCGTTGATGACAGGGGTATCTGAGGACGATGACGCTTATGTTCCCTTTGTATAGAGATTGAAGTCGGCCACGTGGACTAATACCTACATAGTTAGGGCTCGATAGCTTTTGTCTCGGGGAGACAATTATAGAATTTTCTACTGCGCTCCTAAATTTGATGGAGCTGATGAAGAGAATGCCAGCTTCACAGATGTGCTTTTCGAGGGTTCATCCTCTTTGGAAGAAGGCACCTTCAGATGGCTTCTCATGATCAGATTAGGCTATCTAGTCTACCGCTTGAGAGAGAAGTGCATCATTGAGCCTTACATGCCTTCTAGATTCGCCAGACAATTTGAATATGATCAGCTTTATGTTGGCAATCCCAATCCGTCGTTGGCTCAAGTTGGGAATTTGTACGAAGGGGCTCGTGCTTGGTACTTCTTCTCTGCCGGAGGGACTCATGCGCACTTTACTTTACCCAATTCACCGCCCGGCTGTTCTACCGTTGCGGATTTTCATGACTGGGTTGATGAGGCTTCTCGAATCCCGGAATACGATATCTATACTTCATGCATAAACGAGATTCAGGAATTGTATAAATTGAGAAGCAGTTCTACCAAGACTCGTTTACCAGGAATAGAGGAGTATCTTTCCTATGAACGAGAAGCAGTCGGAGCAGTCGAAGCCCCAAAGGAGTTGCCCACCATTGAACCTTCTGAAGAAGAGGTTCCTACGGGGACTGAAGAGGGGTTGTCAATTGCTGACTCTCCTGAAGACAAGGCGGCTGAGGAAATTCCTGCAGAAGCGCCTACTCCTGAACCTCGTGCCTTAAGATCGTCAGGGAAACAAGCTCTTTCTGCTACCGAGGAAGGCGAATACGATAGGAGAATTCGCAAGTGAAAACCCGTCGTTACCAAAAACTCTAAGAGGGCCAAGTTGATGGGGGACGCGATGAAATCTACACCTATTGCGTGCTTAGCCGAAAGGGAAGATGAAATGCTTTGATCGATCCCTTCCATTCCTGAAGAGGCGGGAGCCGACGAGATATTGCCCATTGAGGGTTTGGAATCCGCTTCTCCTCCTCTCATCTGGGACCAAGGTATATATGAAGGCCATCCTTCTGAGGTTGCTCCTCCACCTACTAGGGATGTGTATGCAGATCCGATCTATCCAACTATTCCTCCTCCACGCTCGAGTGTTCTGAAGAAACTGATTGAGGAATTAGAGTACTAGATACAGATGACTATTGATATCGTCAGTGTTGGGGGTGCTTCCTTTGAGGATTCTGAACCTATCCTGACCAAGTGTTTAGATAAAATTAGGGATAAGGGTGATGTGTCATGAACTAAACATTGTAAAGGGAGTGTCATCCTCTTGGAAGCAGAGTTGGTAGCTTTTAAGGAGCTGTAGTGCACCAATCTGGAATATGAAGCGGAGCCTCTCTCCTTGGCTACAATCTTGAAGGCACATCATCAAGAGACTCTTCGCAAGGACTTGTCTGACAAAAAGACCCACATAAGTACCTTAAGGAAGCAGCATACTCAAGCATATACTGATATCAAAGGTGTTGCTTCTAATATTCGTGCCACTGAAGAAGCTATTGCTCGATTAGAAGCTGAGTTGGACTAGAAGAAAGCCTAGTTGGCTCAATATGAGGATGTTAGAAAAGGGCTTGAGCTTCAAAGCAGTCTCATTTATACGGATTATTGCCGCACGCTCCACTCGGCTGAGAGGATTTGAAGAGACATTATTGCTGCAGCCCCTATTGAAGCAGAACTCAGAAGGGAGATTGAAGAACAAGTCCGAGCAGCTCACGAGAAGAAACTTTCTGCCTTCAAGTCCAGGCTGAAGTCCCTTAAGTTGATGAATCCTGATGCTTAGATTTTGTACTGTTTTTGGCTGGGGAATAATTTTGTATCGTTTTCATTTCGATTATCACTACTTTGTATTCAAATTAACAACATTGAATGAAAATGATATCATTTTGCCTTTTATCATCTCTTTTGTTGAACTCTAATTCAGGACAATGAAAAGTAATGTAAATGTTGTAAGTGTAGTGTTAACTTAGCATAAAATTGAAATTCTCTTTATTACCACTCAAAATAATTCCAGAAAATTTCAATCGTCAGAGGTGTAATGTTAACATGACGACATACAAAATAGGAAAATTAAACATTTATTCCTGAAATACACTCTGAATTGACAACCCCCAGTCTAACTTGACTGGAGTTTAAGAGAAAGAAGGGGTCTACATAACTTACGGGAAGTATCTCTTAAGGAACTTCCCGTTAATCGGCATCATGAGCCTATCTCCTTTTTGATCAATGAGGCGATAAGCTCCATTCAAATAGACTGATTCTACCACGAATGGCACTTTCCATTTGGGATTGAACTTCCCTTTGGTCTTGTGTGTCATCACCATGGGTCGTCTTGCGGCTAAGACTAAATCACCTTTCTTGAAGATCCGTTCTTTAACATTTTTGTTGTAAGATTTAGAAATACGGGCTTGATATAACTCGATCTGCTGTTGAGCTTGAAGTCATTTGTCATCTAAGGCTTCCAGTTCCTACAGGCACAATCGATGTTTCTCTTCCTCCGTCATTCCCGTTGCGAAAGCGACTCTCAGGGAAGAAATCTAAATTTCTAATGGTAGCACTACTTCTCAACCGTATGCCAAAGAGAATGGCGTAGCTTTTGTGGGGGTCTTTACTATTGTACGGTAGGCTCATAGACATTCACCGAGTCTTTCGTCCTAATCACGTCGGCTCTTGGAAACAAACTTTTTGAGAAGCTTCACAATGGTCTTGTTAAAAGCTTTTGTAAGGCCATTTGCTGGCGGATAATATGCTGTAGACGCAACACTTTGGATGCCAAACTTATCAAAAATCTCTAAAATCCAAAGCTAACAAATTGTGTCCCGTTGTTGTGAACTATTCGTCTAGGGATTCCAAAGTGGTAGATGACGTGATGTTTGATGAACTTAATCACATTCGAAGTCTTGACTTCTTTCAGCGGGATTGCCTACGCCCATTTAAAGAAATAATCGGTTACGACCAGAATGAACCGGTGGCCTTCGGAAGTCGGAGGAAAGATTGGTCCCACGATATCCATGCCTCACATTTCGAATGGCCAGGATGCAGATGTGGGATGTAAGTTCCTTGGTGCTTGATGGATAAAGTCACCATGAATTTGACACACGTGACAACGTTTAACATAGTCAACTGCGTCGGAAAATATTTTCGGCCAATAATAGCCAATTCGTCGGAGGCGATCTCCCAACTTAGCCCTGGGTTGATGGGCTTCGCACATTCTATTGTAAGCTTCCTTGAGGGCCTCTTTTGCTTCCTTTCGAGAAAGGCATCGAAGCAAAACTCCATCATGTGATTTATGATACAGGATTTGAGAAACTGCATCGTAATAGAATCGAAGGGCCTTTTGTTTGATAGCAGCCGCTTCCTTAGAGTTATCGGGCAAAATTCTGTATATGACATAGTCGATGTACGGAAATTGCCGATCCCTAGATTCAAGCTCCATCGAGGTTGTACAGACTTCTCCTGTCTTGTCTGGGTTTTCTTCTATAGGAAGCTTGGAACAATATAACTTGCATCCCGTGACAGGAATCATTGTTTCAGCTACTGGGGGCAATGCTAATGAGGTCGCCAATAAGGCTAAAGCATCTGCATAAGCATTCTGAGCTCACGGAATATACTCAATAAAGAAACCTTCGAACTTCTTAGTTTGCTTTAGTACTGCGAAGTAGTACGGGATCAGATCCTCATGACGCACTTCGTATTCCCCTCGGACTTGATTTACGATGAGATGAAAGTCACCATAAGCCTCAAGATGTCGAATATTAAGTTCTTTAGCCAATTGCATTCCTAACAGCAGAGCATTATACTCGGCTACATTGTTGGTGCAGGGCTCAATCAGAGAAAATCCTCTTAGGATCACGTAACCGTTCGGAGAGACGAATACTACTCCTACTCCCATAGTAATTGCTCCATGAGGGTTTGCTCTGGATGCACCATCAAAGAATAACTTCCATACTTGTATAACTTCTTGGGTGACATAAGTTTTGACAACTTCGTTGGGTAATTCTTCATATAATTTAGATGTTCCTAGCACTGGATGATCGGCTAAGAAGTCTACTAATGCTTGGCCTTTAATAGCCTTCTGGGGCATGAATTGCATGTCATATTGTGATAGGAGATTGTCCACTTTGTTAGCCGGTGTTCGCGGGAAAAATTGGGTCTTTCTTCATTGATGTCATTTCACTCTTGATAACAGTTTATCGGTTACAAAAGATCCGGTCTTTTTATAAGATCCGGTTACAATGAAAATCAAAAATAAGAAAAAGAAAGATTACAACTTTTATCCTTGTTTGTCGAACGAATAGCGAGCTCCTGTTTTGCGGTCACTCGCTTTGTGTGGGTTCTTTGCCTGCGCCGGGGTTATTTGCCGTGGACCACCGCGTGATCTCGATCCGGTCGGATCTACACGATATAACAGGTATTATGCCACCAAGGGAATAATAGCCGGGAGGGATTGTTTCACCAAGGAAACAACCGCTCGATGCTCGGGATCTAAGAACCAAGCTTAGATCCGGAGTGTGATCGTGTAGATCTGAAGATCCGATCCTCTCGAACACCTGCCTTATTTGGCGTTGACGATCGCTGAGCACCGGATCTGGAAGTCCAAGTCTCCAAAGCCTTCAAAGTTTGAATCTTGTTTAGATCTGAGTCTTCAATCCAGCAGGGCTTCGCCTCTCTCCAAAATTTCCAACCTCTGAACCAAATGAACACAAGGCCTATTTATAGGCACTCAGAACTGTGCATTTGCACAGTTCTGGGCCTAGCCGCTCGGCCACCGAGCCACCTCAGGGTGGCTTGGCTTGGGCCGAGCCACCCTGGGGTGGCTCGGCTAAGGCCGAGTCCCCCGGGGTTTGGACTTGTGTCCGTTTCGTCCGTCGTTCGGGTTTTCCGGTGTTTCCGGTTCTCCGTTGTTCGGATTTGATTCGGTTTGTGGTTGACTTGATCTGGAATCGATTTGTTGACTTGATTCCAAACATGGCAGTTAATCCGGTTCTGAGTTCGAGTCCGGAATTGATCTTGATTCGATCGTTATATCACCGAGTTCGCTCTTGGTTTAATTCCGCGTGCGAGTGGATGCGTTCCAATGCTTGGGTGCGATTTGTTGGCTTCGTCGCCTCGTTAACCTGCTCCGTTGCGTATGGCTTGGCTTCGGCGTTAGCGGGATAACGGTCGTGCTTGGATACGTCGCTCGGTGGTCCGTTTGTTGAATTGGCGTCGTCGAGCTATGTCACGGGACCTATAGGCAGTTTTATACGCCTACAGATACCCCCTCCAAAGTATTTCAGTCTCGTTCTTTTATAGAAGAGTCTGGAATACTTTGGATGTGATTGTCCCAACCTTTAGTCGGTATAACGGGACTTTGGAATGGCTTCTGTTCTTGATTCTTTCAGCCCTCCAGGTTGTTCGGTGCTTTGTCGAACTTCTGTAAGGATTCCGGTGCTGCATTTATTGTCTGACCGTCTGTTGGAACTTTGAACTTGAAACCGATTCTTGATTTCTTGACTTTTTAGCTCGAGTTGGTTGATTCAACATAGAACTGATCGTCGATTGACTGCGTTGAATCTTTGTTTACAACGCGTTGTCCGGTGTTTGAGCTTCATTGCGACGCGTTGTCCGGCGTCCAGGCTTCATTGTGATGCGCTGTTCGACGTTTGACACAGTTTATACTCGTACGTCTGCTGGAGTATACACAGTTTAAGATCTTAAGGTATTAGAGCGTGGCGGATATTCGAGTCACGAGACCAACCCATAGAATTGATGCGTCAATGGCTCGTACTTATAGAATTTTTGGCAAATTCTCAGCCATCAACGGATTTGATAAGCCTTTACCGACTACCGTTTGAGTCTGGCTAGCATGCGGATTATTTAAATCCGTTCGCATGTAACGTTGCGCTAAAGGAATGAACTCCCTTAGACTTTGTGCTACGACTTCGAATACGTAGACTTCGTCTTTCTCCTGTGAAAAGACTAAACAGCAACGTGTATGAGACATTGACTTAGGATTTTTGGCAAATCCTCAGCCTTCAACGGATTTGAGGTGCTCTTACCGATTACCGTTTGAATCGGGCTTACATGCGGATTGTTTAAATCCGTTCCGCATGTGACGTTGTGCTAAAGGAATGAACTCCTTTAGACTTTGTGCTATGATGTTGAATACATAGACTTTACCACTTGTTACGGGAATAGGCTACCCGGCGACGCATGTTAGGCGTTGACTTTAGGGTTTTTGGCTAACCCCCAGCCTTAAACGGATTTGATTAGCCTTTACCGACTACCGTTTGAGTCGGGCTAGCATGCGGATTGTTTAAATCCGTTCGCATGTAACGTTGTGCTCAGAGATTGAATTCTCTGAGACTTTGTGCTATGACTTCGAATACATAGACTTCGCCATTGTTACGGGAATAGGCTACCCGGCGACGCGTGTGAGGCGCTGACTTATCCCTACTTAGGCTTCGGGATAAAATTCCCCAGAATCGAACTCTGGTATCTTTTTCAATCGGAAAAAGACTAAACCGGCGACGCGTGTTAGGCGTCGACTTATCCTTGCTTAGGATTCAGGATGAAATTCCCCATGCGTGTGAGGCATGGATTTCGGTGTTATTAATAACAACCTGCCGCAATGTTGAATATGCGGACGGGGGTTCTTTTTGACGGTTAAGAACTAACCGGCGATGCGTGTTAGGCATCGACTTATCCTTACTTAGGTTTCAGGATAAAATACCCCGTACGTGTGAAGCACGGATTATGGCGTTATTAATAACGACCTGCCACAATGTGGAATATGTGGGCTTGTCCTTTTTAACGGTCAAGGACTAACCGGCAACGCGTGTTAGGCGCTGACTCATCCCTTCTTAGGCTTCGGGATGAAATTCCCCAGAATCGGACTCTGGTGTCTTCTTCAATCGGTAAAAGACTAAACCGGCAGCGCGTGTTAGGCGCAGACTTATCCCTTCTTAAGATTCGGGATAAAATTCCCTGTACCGGTGAGACACGGATTTTGAGGATTGAAAAGGTGATGTCTTTTCTTAGGGCAAAGACGAACCCGATGCGGGAGAGGAAGAATTTTATATTCTATCTCCCAATTTGAAAAGGAGACTCGAGGTGGGATCTCCACTCCGAGAATCTAAAAGAATCGGATAACCCTAACTGTCGGAAGGTTTGATTACCGGACTAAAGATGAATTTCTCGTTTATCGAGAATGAATTGTGGTTTTGGTCCTAACTGTAGGAAGGTTTGACCAAGCGGGAGTTTGAGATGATCCTAACTGTAGGAAGGTTTGATCGCTCAATTTGAAAGTGGACCT
>BQKN01065003.1:179045-213961 GCA_022839385.1 Asparagus kiusianus | reverse complement strand
TTTGAAAGTGGACCTCTCGTTCATTGAAGGAATCGAGAGGGGATTTTGGTTTTGGTCCTAACTGTAGGAAGGTTTGACCAAGTGAAAGGTGAGAGTGAGAGTACAAATCACAGCAGGAGTGTTGACATGTACAAATCACTCGGAAGGAATTTCTGGTGTTAAGTTATAAGGACTTAACACGAAGGGGTTTGACAATTCGTCAATTATATTCGGACTCTAACAAATGAAAGTGTTGAGTGCACGAACATAGCGAAAGTTTGAAAAATTTTGGTAAATTAGGAGTTTAGTGTTTACCACTTTATTCATCATGACCGGATTATCCCTAAGAATATTACATTTAACATTCTTCCGGGAACTTCCCGTTACATGAATTATCCACCCCCAGCTTTCTTTGCAAAACTGGGTTTATTGTTGCATTAACCGCATGATCGGGTTATCCTTAAGAATACCACGCATGGCACTCTCCAGGAACTTCCCGTGGAAGAAAGGGAATAGTTTATACTCGTATACCTTATTAGAATATCAGGGAGCAGTTTATACTCTTATACCGGTCGGAGTTTTGAGATACAGTTTATACTCATGCACCCACTGGAGTTTCACCGTTCTTGACTGGCTTACTCCAGCGTTATGACGCCGGCTTCAACCAAGGTCTGGGTACTGTTCTTTAGAGTAAAGCAGGCCTTGGTGGGATGAAGGATCCTCCTGTGGTATGCGCAGTACTTCGGATCCGCAGTGTTGTCAGCTTCCTCCTGATTCGTGATCGGTGGGAGCTTGATCTTGTTATTGTCAAGGAGGAATTTGAAGATGGCTGGAACATCTTCGTCCTTGAAGGAGTACTCTTTTTGAGGCTGGCGATCCGAAGTTTTCTGTTGTCTCCGGGACTGCTGTTGCGACGTTTGATTAGCATCGACAGCCGCTGCAGGTGTTTTGCCCTTACCACGGGAGGCGAAGTTCGAGTTCGGAGGATTTGTCGTCGATTGACTCCTCTCGGCCTTCTTCCTTCGGAGGAAGCGTTCAGCTTGTTCCCCTCTGACCTTCAAGTCTTTCCATGTGTTGGACGGCGCTGTTCCCATTGCTTCCAACACATCCAATGCGAGGTTGTTGTGGCAAGTATGGAGGATGAACTCCTCGGTGATCGGGTCCCGGCAATTTAACGCTTTGTTCCGGAACCTTTTGACGAAGGTTTCGACTAACTCCCCGTCATTTTGTTTCTCATCGAGCAACGTTCCGATGGATATCTCGGTGTCATCGTCAAAGAAATTGGTGAGGAACATGGTCTCCATATCATCCCAGCTGCTCACGCTACCTGGCTTGAGGCGACGGTACCAATCGAAGGCGGCTCTACGAAGAGTGCTAACGAATGACCGCACCATCAGAGGCTCATTGCCGGAGATAATACCCAGGTGCGATTTGAAATAAATCAAATGCTGAGTGGGGGAACCTTTCCCATCGAACGGCGTGAAGTTGATTAGACTAAACTTCGCCGGATAGGGGATTGAATCCCACTCCCTTGGGTATGGACAAGGAATGCCCGTTTTCTTCACCTCTTGAGCGGACATCAAGGTATTGATTTTGTTCTCGAGGCTTTTAATTTTTAAGTTTTCACCTGTATCTTCGTTGGCATCCTCACTACCACCCCCTGCGTTGATGGGAGGGTCATCGGCATTGCGAGTTTCATCCGTATCCGTATGCTCAACTTCTTGAACAACCTGATTACGGTGGCTTGGTTCGCCTTGCTGGTTCCTCAGTGCCTGGATTTGCTGCTCATGCATCTCCCTCATGGTCTGCATGGCCATCTGCATCTCGAGCCTGAAGGTCTCCTGTTGTTTGGCCATAGCTTCTTCAAGCATCTTGGCCACTTGTTCTGCACTTATCATGAATGACTCGCGGGGTTCTCCTTCGCTGGATACGGTGTTATCAGACGCAACCGCAGAGCATGCATCTGATTCCTCATCTTTTGAAGGTGAGCTTATCCGAACCCTACCATAAGTTCCTCGTGCGATGACTCCGGACTGCAAACGGGTTAAACGCCGAGATGCTCCCAGAATTGACTCGAGATCATCCCGTGCCAATGTCCCCTTGTTGGTCATGTTAGCGGTGACTCTTGGAAATTCTCCGTCTTCAACCACCGCTTTCCTTCATCGGAAACGCCTAGGCCTTGGCTTTGGCGTTTCAGTGCTGATCCTTTCGAACACCGAAGCCCTTTCGGGGACCGTCTTAGCGCAATTACACTGAGACAATACCGCCCGAATGAGTTTGGAACAGGGCCACTGAGTCTCGAGCCTACGAGGGCTTCTCTTTCTTGTTTTGCTCGTACCCCCAGCACGATAGTACAACTCGTCAATTTGATCGGAGTAACCTATCGTGTGTTGGCACGATTTCTTAGGTATAACGTTATCATCATCGGATGACAACGTTTCCTTCTGAGAGCGAATTACCTTATTTGGACTTTCGAGAGTCACTCGCCTCGACACGTGCCTTTGTTGGCGTGAATCTTCAGCGGGCTCTCGAACTTCAATGCGCAAGGTAGTGCGCTTGGGTGCCGTAAACTCCTTGTTATGTTGAAGGTCATGGCGACCCCCAGCATGTTGATTCGTTCGGGACTTCTTCATAGGGCCCAAGCGTTCATGAACTTTGCTGCGCTCGTCGGAAATTGGACCGAGGCGCTCCAAGATTGACCTCCTTCCTCGGGATGGTTCGGGAGGTTGAACTCTTTTTGAAGGCTGTAAAGGTCGCTCCTCGGCCTGAATCACCACTTCGGATTTTGGCCTCCATATTTTGCGAGTTGGTGGCGATTTCTTGGCCACTCCATTCTGCAGCTTCCTACGGGCTTCCTCGACTCGAACCCGTGCTTGCGCTGATAATACACGGCGCTTGCGAATGCGTTCTTCCAGCGTTGAGCGGTTCCGTTTGACACGGACCCATTCTGTTGTTAGCGGCTTGGAAGAGGCGCCATTCATCTGCTGTTGAGGCTGTTTGCCTCTTTTGCTCTTCAGATCCGCCTTGTAACAGACTCCGTCCACGGATTCCATCGCCTTTGCGAATTGTTTCGCAAGCCGTTGACGTTGCCTTTGGCGGGCTCTCTTCGAGAGAGTCATCACGCCTTCTACGGCAAAAGAGTTGGCCAGAGCAGATCTGACCTGGTTGGAGGTTGGGGAGATCTCACCTAATGCAGCTTCGGCATCAAACGGGGCGAGATCTTCGTTGGTGTCTTCAACATCTTCGTACCAACGAAGTTTCCTCTTAGAGGAGAACTTTGGAGACTTGGACTTGCGGGAGGAGGTAGATCCGGACGAGGACGACAGGTACGCCTCGAACTTCTGTTGGTCGAACTCGTATCCGACCTCCTCCACGACCGGGATCGGGATCCGCGGCTGCGACGCAATGATCTCGTCGGCGAGATCGGTGGCTCTCACTGTGGTCGCCAGATTGTTCGCGGGAAAAATTGGGTCTTTCTTCATTGATGTCATTGCACTCTTGATAACAGTTTATCGGTTATAAAAGATCCGGTCTTTTTATAAGATCCGGTTACAATGAAAATCAAAAATAAGAAAAAGAAAGATTACAACTTTTATCCTTGTTTGTCGAACGAATCGCGAGCTCCTGTTTTGCGATCACTCGCTTTGTGTGGGTTCTTTGCCTGCGCCGAGGTTATTTGCCGTGGACCACCGCGTGATCTCGATCCGGTCGGATCTACACGATATAACGGGTATTATGCCACCAAGGGAATAATAGCCGGGAGGGATTGTTTCACCAAGGAAACAACCGCTCGATGCTCGGGATCTAAGAACCAAGCTTAGATCCGGAGTGTGATCGTGTAGATCTGAAGATCCGATCCTCTCGAACACCTGCCTTATTTGGCGTTGACGATCGCTGAGCACCGGATCTGGAAGTCCAAGTCTCCAAAGCCTTCAAAGTTTGAATCATGTTTAGATCTGAGTCTTCAATCCAGCAGGGCTTTGCCTCTCTCCAAAATTTCCAACCTCTGAACCAAATGAACACAAGGCCTATTTATAGGCACTCAGAACTGTGCATTTGCACAGTTCTAGGCCTAGCCACCTGTGGGTGGCTCAGCCTTGGCCGAGCCACCCTGGGGTGGCTCGGCTAAGGCCGAGTCCCCCGGGGTTTGGAATTGTGTCCGTTTCGTCCGTCGTTCGGGTTTTCCGGTGTTTTCGGTTCTCCGTTGTTCGGATTTGATTCGGTTTGTGGTTGACTTGATCTAGAATCGATTTGTTGACTTGATTCCAAACATGGCAGTTAATCCGGTTCTGAGTTCGAGTCCAGAATTGATCTTGATTCGATCGTTATATCACCGAGTTCGCTCTTGGTTTAATTTCGCGTGCGAGTGGATGCGTTCCAATGCTTGGGTGCGATTTGTTGGCTTCGTCGCCTCGTTAACCTGCTCCGTTGCGTATGGCTTGGCTTCGGCGTTAGCGGGATAACGGTCGTGCTTGGATACGTCGCTCGGTGGTCCGTTTGTTGAATTGGCGTCGTCGAGCTATGTCACGGGACCTATAGGCAGTTTTATACGCCTACAGCCGGCAATTCAGAGACAATGGTTTCGTCTTCAGAACTATCAAAGGATTTACCTTAGAAATAACATGAATTTTTTGTCCTACCAGGTAATGTCGTATCTTTTGGATTGCGAATACCAAAGAGAGACATTCTTTTTCGACCGGATTATACCAGTGTTTGGCTCCCATCATGCTCCTGCTTAGGTAATAGATGGCTTGCTCTTGGCTTTGATGTTCTAAGCTAATAAGGCTCTAAGAGAATGGTCCATAGCTCTCACGTATAACAGGAATGGTTTTCTCGATATTAGGGCCACGAGAATCGGCGGTTAGGTGAGATATTTCTTAATCTCCTCGAATGCTCTTTGGCAATTCCCATCCCAAACAAAGAATACTCCTTTCTTCATAATCTTAGAGAAAGGTTGGCAGCGCCCTGAGAGATTGGATATGAATCTCCGGATGTAGGCCAATCTGCCTTGCAAACCTCTGAGTTCTTTGAGATTCTTCAGAGGTAGCATATCTTGGATGGCATGCATTTTCTCTGGATCAAGAGAAATTCCCTTGGATGTGATGATAAATCCTAGAAATTTTTCACTTGATACCCCAAGGAACAATTTTGTCGGGTTCATCTTCAGCTGATGTGCTCGCATGATATCGAACATTATCTTCAAGTCTGTAAGATGATCACCTTTATGTTGGCTTTTTACTGCTATGTCATCAACGTAGCATTCTATCTTCTTACGTAGATGTTCATGGAAGATGGCGTTCATTGCACGTTGATAAGTTGCACCTGCGTTTTTCAAGCCAAAGGGCATCATTGTGTAGCAATACATCCCCAGTGGAGTTCTGAAGGCAGTATGCTTTTCGTCTTCAGGATACATCTTGATTTGATTGTATCTGGAGAATCCATCCATGAAAGACATCCTTTCATATCCACGGGTATTATTGATCATGACATCAGTGATGGGAAGAGGAAACTCGTCTTTTGGACAAGCTACGTTAAGGTCACGAAAGTCGATACATATCCAGACCTTACCGTTCTTTTTAGGAACTAGAATAATGTTGGCTACCTAGTCCGAGTGTTGTTCCTCTCTAATAAAACCTGAGTCTATAAACTTTTTAACTTCAGACTCAATTGCTTCCATGATCTCTGGACGAAATCGGCGTTGTTGTTGTTTAACGGGTTTTACATCCGGATCGATGTTGAGATGATGCATGGCCACTTTTGGGCCAAGGCCAAGCATATCTTCATAATTCTAAGCAAAGACATCTATGTACTCTCGGATGAGAGATATAAGGTCTTCTTTCTTGGATGATGATAGGCTTTCGCTTATGAAGATTGGTTTAGGGTCGGATTCATCCCCCATGTTGACTTGGATTACTTTATCTTCAGTGGGTGGTTTATGCTATTCGAAATGCATATCCCACAAGACGTTAAGACGTTTGACTTCATCTGGATGACTGGTTAAAACTATGTTCATGGTCAAATTTCTAAAGAAACGTCCGACACTGACGTTAGATTCCTATGAGGATGTTCCGGATGAATGATCCAGACGCAGATAATTATTAGTTTCATTTTCTGAGATAGAGAGAGTTATGACGTAGCCCATCCCTCTTCCAGTTTTTTTGATAATAATCCAGAGGTTTTCCTTCGGGGGTGAGAGACATTCGAATCGGCGTTTGTCTTCCTTTCCCAAAGTTTAAACCCGATTTTTCATTAAAATTATATCCCATTCACTTCATTAGACGTATAGAATTGGGTTCATGGTAATAGAATTGAGGAAATCCATCATCTTCCTCTAAACTTCTTCGTTTGAGTTGTTCAGGTTTGACTTTACCAAAATAGATCAGTTTCTGCCCTTTCCTTTTGGACGGGACTTTGAAGAAAGCCTTTTGTGCATTCTCTACCTCCTCATCTGAAACGAAGGATGATTTAATTAGCAATGTGAGGGATGCCTCTGCATACAATGTGTATCATGGATTGGTACCTACATTAAGATCATTCTCTATTTGTTCATTTTTAGAGGACACATCAGACAAGTACGCCGAAATAAAATCTTCATTAATGCACCACTCGCCCTCACTCGGTACATTATTATTTCTCTCATCCTGACCTATTACATCGAAGTTTAACTCCCATGGATAATTTTCTTCAGGATCCGGCTCCATATCGACTTCATTGCCACTATCAACGTCTTCTTTCTCCTAAGATTCTAATTAGAAAATGGAATCTGTATGGAAATTTTCCACTCCTCTGAAGGGTTACTTTTCCGCAATTAGGGTTCAAACTTCCCCTTCATCATTGACATACTTCATGACCTGATGTAGGGTAGACAGGACAATGCGGTTTGCATGAATCCATGGTCGTCCCAATAATAGATTGTAGGACGTGTCTGCATCTATGATGTAACAAGTCACTTCGGACTTGAGATCTCCTATATGGCATCTGAGTTTGATCTTTCCCAGTGGCCGAGTGCTGTTAGCATTGAACCCGAAGATGGTAGTCTGGGTGGTGCTCAGCCATGGTGGGAATCCCTAAGACCTGCATGACCCTGTAGGGCATGATGCTGAGCGCTGAGCCCGGGTCAACTTGGACACGACTGATTTCTGATGACCGATGTACCCTGTGTAGTACAAAGGTCTGTCATGTTTGTGTTTCACTTGCATATCTTCCTGAGTGAATGATATGCACGGTAGACTTCTTGCTGCTTGTAGGCATTGCAGGAAAGGTTGATCTTCAGAAGCTCCAGGGATTGGAGCAGCTTGTGTAATAAAACTCACCGTATTCTTTAATGCTTCAATTAGAGCTTCCTTGGTGGTTTTGGACAATCTTAGGAGCTCATATAGAGTAATCCTGGCTGGTATGTTGGCCAGCTGTGCCATGATATTGAATTGAAAGGGAGCGCTTGACTCTCCGGGTTCTTGAAGAAGATTTTTGTTGAACTGGATCTCCTTTTATTTTCCTTTATCAACTGGCTTCTTCGGTACAGAACCCCTAGCGTCTTGGGGCTATTCTTCAGCTTCTTGAGCGTTCTGGTCGTAGACCCTCAGGTAAGCTTTTCCTGACCAAGTGCTAGGGTTGCCTCCTGGGTATGCCACCAGGGCAATCCTCTCTTCTTCTGAGTCAGTAAAAGGTTTGAGATGATCATCATTAATAGAGGGGCTAATCATGTTGGATGACTTAGCCTTGCCTCCCTTCTTTTTGGACGTGGTTTTCGTACATTGTTGATCTTTAACTAGGTCGGGATGGACCTACATGATCTTCCTTTTTGGGGTAGTGAAGGGTACTAACCCCCTGTCCTCCTGACTATATAAGTTAGTATTTTTCAGGCGTATTTCTCTTTTATGAATGGGAACAATGCCATCTGTAGTTGCCACCGTAGGGAAGTCACCGAATTGGACTGCTATGATATTGGTGGATACAGTCTTTTGCTCGGGCTTCAAGGTGAGCACATTAGCATGAACCAAATTTTGCAGGATGTCTTTGAAGACATAGCACTTTCTGGTAGGATGTCCTAGGAACCTGTGATAGCGGTAATAATTAGGATCATCCACCTTCCCTGCTTCATCCGGCTTCCTGATTTCGGGAAGCTACGACTTGTTGTTCTTTCGAAGTAACTGGAACAAGGTGTCCACATGCTCTTCTTTAAATGAATACTGCTTGGGCACTCTTTGTTGATTCGGTGCCTTGCCTTGCTTAGCAGGTGGTTGTGCTCGCGTGTTGACGTCAGCCGCCAAAGTCTCCTTTCCCTTAGACCGCAGGGTATTGTCCTGGTTGCGTTGCTGCTGCGGCTTGGGTTGTGTCACTTCTTCAGCTTTAACTCGAGCAACAATTTCTTCGGCTTGTTCTCCTTGCGAAACCAGTTGTCTCCAGGGATGACATTTTGCTACCCCTATCTGAGCAAGGATCTGGGTCTGCAAGTTGTGCCTATAAGTTTCAACCAAAGTTGATTAGGTCATACCTGAAGAGCATCGCAATGCCATACTGCGGAATCTCTCCACATAAGTCTTGATAGATTCTCCCTTCTTTCGCTTGGTGGCGAGAAGAGTCGGGACTGAGACTTTCGTGTCATCCTCAAAGAACCTGGCTAAGAAAAGTCTTTCTAGATCTACCTATTTCTAAATAGATCCGGCAGGCATTTTCATGAACCACTCGAAAGCGACATCCTTGAGAGTGCCGATGTACAGCCGAGTTAAAATGGCGTCGTTCGCTACTACATCTCCGGTCTGAGAATTAAAGTAGTAGATGTGCTGATTTGGTGAACCTGTGCCATCAAATGGCTGCAGAGTTAGGGCCTTGAATTTTGGCGGATAGGGAGCCGTATCCCATTCGGCAGGATAAGGCCGTATTACTCCTTCCTCGCGAAACTCGCTTCTGTTGGCGATTACGTTTAGGCGAGCTTCTAGCTCATCCACTTTAACTGACTGAGGATTCGATTCTCTTTCCATCTCCTTCTCGTTTTCAGAAGAGGATTCCAGGTTGTGAGTTTTATGTTTCGAATTCTCGTGTGCCTTTTGTTTTCCCTTTGAAATTGTCCTCCGGGAAGACTCAGGCCTTTGACCTTTTTCTGCAAGAAGTTAGGCTAACATATCCTTCATCTGAAGAAGTATTTCTTGCTATGCCTGGAGCATTACGTGATGCTCATCAACTCTCTTTGCTAAGTCGTCGGGGCCTCCAGTCATGTAAACGGGAGCTTCTCGTGCCACGACGGAGCTTGAAGATTGAGATTCGGTAATTATCGAATGTTCATCATCGGAAATAACCCCCTTGGCCAACCTTTGGTAGTTAACCGAGCGAATGGTTCCTGTTCGAGTCCGACTATGCCAGTATACTCCTTCGAACTCGTCACAAATTTCCTGAACAGTCGGAGAATAACTTCTTTGCAACTCATCAGCACCGGGATTTGAGGCCTTCCCTCTACCTATCACATTTATAGTGACTTCAGGGTATTCAGTTTTGGCTATCTTTTTTTTATGACGACGTTGTCGTTTGGCCGGTCTAACGGCATTCGTTAATCTGTTGAATATAGATTGCCGAGGTACGGATGCGCAACAATGGCATTCTGAAAGAACTGCAGAAATAAGCCGCTCACATTGGCATGAATGAGCCGCTTGTTGTGATGGTTTGCCCCTTGATATCAATTCCCGCAAGTCAGACACCTGAGAGGGGTCTCTTTCTGAGCGCGAGGAAGGAGATGGCACCCCCTGCTCTTAAGTGGGTACGACTAATTCTTATTGAACATGGATTTGAAACCCAAGTCGACCTTGGCGGACCACGTCAGGTCCTTGAGAGGAAACACGAGGGTTGAGTTCTTGAGAAGAAACGCATGGGTCGCGTTTGGATTTGTAAATATTAGGCTGAGGCCTGCATTTAAATGATGAAACAGACCTCTGAAGGTCACGTTTTGGTTGAACGCACCCCTGAGGGTCACGTTTGTTTGGTGGAACAGACCTTTGAGGATCATGTTTTGTTTGAACGCACATGTGAGGTGTGCGTTTATTTTTTCCAGCGCTTTCCTGAGGGCTACGTTTTGGAGGAATAATGTGCCACTAAGGGTCGCGTTTTAGCTGTATCAGCCGAGGCTCATAGTTAGGCTCATTGCCGCAAAGCGTGTGTTCCGAGGTGGAAACGTTGTGCTCGGGCAAAGCCTCTAAAACGTGATCCTCACGTTGGGCAAGAGTTCAGCTTTCTCGAAGATGTGCTCGTTGTATGGATCTTCTCCGTCTTCGAACGGCGTTCTTTTTGGCTTGTTTCAAAGCCTTGGCAACAGCGTCATTGGCGTTTATGGAGCTCGTCTCCTCTATAGGCCGTTTATGGCCCGTAGCACGTCGTGATGACACGAACGTAGAACGTTCAACTCGTTGGACGAGTTCAGCAGAGGCTAAGCCCACTCCTAAGGCAGAGGGGTTGTTCGACGAATCTTGGCCAAAGGAGAGGGCTTTCTTTGGCGTTTCAGCAACAGTTTTGATCTCTTTAGAGATCTTGCGGGTGTCGCGCCTAGCCTTGGGGCTAAGTGATCCATAGGAGAGGGCTTCCTCATATTTAGCTTGATCAAACTCCACGATGAGAGTTTGAACAGTTGTTCCCGTGAGGTGGATGTCGGATTGCGCCACCACTTCTTCGTTAGAGAAGCTAATCCCTGGCGGAGTCGCCATCTTTTGTTTGTTAGAAAATTTATAGTAAGAGAAATAAAATAAAAAATGATTTGTATTCTTTTAATCTCAGTTACAATTGGATTTTCTGATTACAAAAGAGAAGAGAATAATCTAGATTCTCCCCTTTATTTAAAACTGGGTTCTTCTCGGTAGCCATAGAGTACCTCCTTCGAATGTTTGCGTCAAATTTGCTCTCCGTTGATGATCCGACCGTTTTTATCTCGTGGGAACAATGAACTTTCGTGGTAAGTTTGAGAAAAAACTCTTAACGAGTTTAAGAACTCAGAACAAGTTAGAACTCTGTGAAAAGAGTTGTTAAAACCGAATAATCGGTTAATAAGCCAAAATGGATTTGTTTGTTGCTAAAATTGAGGATACTAATCTCCACCAAGATTCCCCCTTAACTGTCGATTAATGCTCCAAAGCTGAATTGAACTGCCTTGATGCTGTTGATATCCAGAAGATCCTCCAAAATCCGATCTTTAGCCTCTGGGAACCAACTCCACCGAACCTTTTCCCCTGCCTCAAGGAACCGAACCTCTAACTCTGATGAGTTTGTTGAGATTTTATAGGGGATAAGGTGTTGTAATTGCCCCCTTAATTCGCTCCTAAGTGGGTGTGATTTTCTCAGATCATGGGGAAAACAGTTCTGGAACCGTTTGACTCGTGTTTGAATGAGTCAAACGCCTAATTTGGCGTTCAGGACCCTAACTTCGTGTCTTAGAATTGAGACGCAGAGTGGGGTGTTGACTGAACGTCAAAAACGCAAGGGCCGCTCGCGTTTTGCTTGTTGCAGCTTGGAAACACGGGGGGTCGCCTACATTTCAAGAATCGTAACGCGAAGATGAGTTTCGCGTTTAGAAAGGGTTAGCTGACTTGTAACCTCTTCTGTGAAGCGTTGCAAGGACCGTTGTTTAGTAATCCTCACTTTAGCTGTTGTGGGGTGTGAAAGTCGTTAGATTGTAACTCTCACTGTTGATTATGAAGACCACTAAATAGAGTTTTCATCAGTTGTCGGAAGTATCATTGAATTGTAACTCTTCTCGATCTATGTGAAAAGTCCTTCATTTGCAGCTTTTATTTGTTGGCACGAAAGTCATCTTATTGTAACTTTCATCATTGAAGCTTGGTGGGGATCAGCTATCTATTGTGATTTTTAGACAACCTACATGGATCTTATCCTTCAGGGTGTAGCATTTAGAGGTGGGATGATGAACTATCCTGTGGTACGCACAATGGTTGGGATCATCCGTTCTTGACATCTCCTCAGGTCGCATCGATTCTAGAAGCTTGATCTTTTTCTCCTTGATCAAGAATTTGAGTATCAGGATGGCTTGCTCATCTTGGAAGTCATACTTTTGCTATAAGCGGCTACCCGAAGATTTGCCCTTCTGCTTTGACAAAGATTTAGGAAAAGAAGTAGTTTTCACCACTAAAGCATCTTTCCCTTTTACATAAGTCAGAGGGGTGAAGTTGTTTTGGTCATCACCTACTGTAGACAGTAAAAATTACCTTTGCAGACTTACGTGAAATTCACCTGCGAGTCGGAGTCACCTACACAATTTGAGGGTAGGGCTCACCCATGGGCTTGACTCACTAGCGTGAACCCAAACCGCGCGGTCACCAAATTCGCTCGTAATTGTTGACCACAGACTCGCCCACATGAGTCAAGATCATCTAAATGACTGAAATTCGCCTGTTTACTTGACTCGCCCGCTCGAGTCAAAAGTCGAATTGGCCTATGAACTTTAGGATTGCCAGTGTACTCTGTAGACGCCACACTGCGTACAAGGATGGGACTTCCCACTTCCTACGACGTGAAGGGAGGAAGCACAATACTCCAAGCCCATCAAGTAGCCACTCACAGTACGAGCAACCAGTCAAATCCATGCAGTCGCCAAGTCCGCCAGCATACTTATGGCTAAAACTCGCCTGCTTACTCAACTCACCCGCTCGAGTCGAAAGTTGAATTCGCCTAAGAACAGCGAACTCGCTAGTGTACTCTGCAGTCGCTATGCTGCGTATAGGGAGGGGCCTTCCCACTTCCCACAACGTGAAGGGAGAGAGCATAGTACTCAAAGCGCATCAAGTAGCTGCTCACAGTACGAGCAACCAGTCAAATTCATGCAGTCGCCAAGTCCGCCTGCATGCTCACGATTGAAGCTCACCTCGGCTGCACTAGTCAAGAGCTGAACCTGCCTGCGATCAACAAATTAGCCGAACTAGTACCTGACAACCGTAATAGCACATACAAGGATGGGCTTTCCCACTCCTCACGACGTGAAGGGAAGGAGTACAGTGCTCCGAGCCCATCAAGCAGCCACTCATGGTACAAGCCAAAGGCATGGCATTTACCAACAGTACATGGTCACATCTCATGATTCAGGGAGCAGCCACGCTGTTTCTCCCCCTATTTAAGAACCTCTCCTACAACAGAAAAGGGGTTCGAGATTGAGTTCAAAAGAACAATTAACGAGCGATTCGTCTAGAATCCCTTTAACTAAATCAATCAGTTAATCGAACCATTGACTCTCAGTTCTCGGCTCCGACCGCCATTTAGGAACTCGGGAGACTCGAACTCTACTGACCCGAGCTTCTACTGCGTACTGAAGCTCGTCAGCAACCTCGGTCGAATCGTCGAAGTGAAGCAGACCCGGTGCGAGAACCGAACGAAGCGTCCTATAGCTACCAAAGTCCCCACGTTAAACAACGAGGGCATTCCATCCGCTTCTTTTGTAATTTTCAATTCATTAGTTTGTAATAAGCTGTTTTTATTAATACAAACGACATCCCTATTCTGGGAGATCAAAATTTACGCATACAGAAAATGGCGATCACAGTGGGAGAATCTATTTCTTCAACGGAAATGGTGGTAGCTCAGTTCGATGAGGTTGCTGTTGGGAGGACTATGGAGTCCCTAGAAATCGAGTTCGACCAAGCCAAGTACGAAGAGTACTTGTCCTCTTCCTCCTCTGGTGGTGATGCGTCCCGTAAACGCCACAGAGTCGTGCGTAGAGGCCGACCTCAAACGGTAAAAGCCTCCACGCCTGGAGACTCTATCCGAGTCACGTTGGGGGAGCCGACTCCCTCCAAATCGATCAAGGCCAAGCCAGAGGTCGAGAGCACAGGGCGAAAGCCTACCAGATGGGTCGCTAAACAACCATCACGGACACCCACTTAGGAGGAAATGGCGGTTCGTCTCAGTGCAAACCACGTCGCCGCAACCCGCACGGACGCTCCTCTCTCCAGAAGAGCTCGCCAGCGGCAAAGACAGGCCCTTGCCCAACTGCAGGCCCGAGCCTTTGCCTCATAAGACGGCCTAAATTATTATCCGGGTTCGAAGTGTGTAAGACGAAGGGACAACCCTCTCGGCACTGGAAGGCTCTCCAAATCAGGCGTACCAACCAAAATTATGCTCACTTGGGTGGATTTCATTTCTTAGGTCACATCCCTGATGCGAATAGACCACCCCGAATGAGCGAGCCTACCCGAGTAGGCGAACCCTCGAAGGCGGGCGAGCCTCACCACGGCCACTCGACGGGTAAGCGTACTGAGCAAAAGAGCCTTGACTACAAAGGCAAAGCAGTAGGCGATACCTCACAAACTCGCCTGTGTGAGCAAAGGATTGAGTTTCGCCTGCATGCTGGAGTTCGCCCAAATGCGAAGACTCGCCTATCAAGGCAAACTCGCCCAACTCTAACACTTAACCATTCCACCCAGTGTATACCAGGGAGTGCATCCAAAACTCTCTTGTGCGATCATTCGGGTGATCCGTCTGATGTTGGGGGTTGTCGCCAACCGTCCGTAGAAGACCTTGGGGGTTACCTAACTCGCAAACGCACCATACATGAGGCGAGTCCTCAGTACCACTGCGAAAGTCTTATCCAAACAGTACTCACCGACTGCCAATGTATAAGAACGACGAAACCTTCAGTGTTCAAGAGGCTTTCTCAATGGCCTTCCCGACCGAGACCTTCTCGTCGAAGGCGTCGTCACCAAAGAGGACGGGTCGCCGATGATCTAGAACTCTCATCCGCTACAATCAACATGACGAACAAGGGTAAGACGGTACTTTTTGGTTCTCTAGATTCAGACTCCTTCTTGGGGCCTAATCCTCCGTTTGTTCAACATGGACAAGGTGGTATATACCACCGTACCCGTAGTCACACGGGGGTAAGCATTAGGTTTGATTACTCGACCTTAGTACCTCCTTCCGACAGTGAAGACGAGGTTTGCTTAGCGACAGCCATGTCCTAATCATCGCACTCAAGTCAGGACGTATTGGCAAGGGTACACATGGCTGAACCCACACATGAATAAACGGTGGCCCAAAAGTTTGAAGAACAACAGGCAGCCATCGACTCCTTAAGGGAAATCTTAGAGCAGCTTCTGAATAAGAAGAGGAAGAAGAAAAGAACCCAGCATACCTTACCGTGGCAGACGGGGAGTAAGGAGTGGATACCTCCCCATCGTCCAGCGACTAAAACCGAGGATAATGTCCGCCCACAATCCGATTACTCTTCTAAGACATCGCTAGGGATGTCGCATACTGGGGGTAGCGCCCGCGACAAGAAGTTCGATGAGTTCCAAAGCCAGCTCAACGCTTTGAAGCTCCAACAGAACATGAACAAGCTGGGTGTGGTCCGACCCTATCCTGTCGAGTGGGATACAGTACTATACCCAACGAAGTTCAAGCCGATTAGCTTCGTGCAGTTCAATGGCAAGGGCTCACCCTCACAGCACATCTACTATGGCGCAGACTGGATTCCTTATGGGGAACAATGTTATTTTCACCCGGTTATTCATAGGCACCCTCAAAGGGGTAGCATTTGAATGGTTCCACAAGTTAGAACTCGGCTCTATCAAGTCATGGGCCGACGCAGAAAGTCCCTTCTTGGCCCGCTTCTTCGACGACGACACGGAGGTGTCGATGGCCACTCTCCTCGTTGAAAAGCAGCGGAAGTCGGAATCGGTCAACAACTTCGTGAAAAGATTCAGGAACTGATCGGTCCACTGTCGGGACCAAGTTTCCGAATCCACACTGATCGAAATGTGCTGTAATAATCTCTCAATCCATATTCTATCTAAGGTCGGCGCGGTGGAAACCCGGACCTGGAAAGAACTTGTTCGTCAGGACGAGCAGGTGGAAAACATGATCAAAAGGTTAGAAACCGAAGAGCCACATCCCAAGAAGGGAGACGTGGAGCCGACCGTGTCAAAGAATCCCCCTTGAACAAGAGGAAAAGAGATCATGGCCATCGATCCCGCCCCGGCACCCAAAACGGCGCAACGGCCGAAGCCCATGCAATTCGAGCAACGCCCCCCACGGCAATATGACTTCAAAGAAGACCAGGTAGTGGCAACATTCGATACTCTACTCAAGAGCAATCGAATTAAATTACCGGAGGTCACAAAGCCTGAGGAGGCAAACAAAACCAATGACCCGAGTTACTGTGCGTATCATAGATTCCTCGGTCACCACACCTCTAAGTGTTACATCGTCAAAGATAAGCTCCAGGCCCTCTATGATGCAGGAGTCCTAAAGAAGGAGAAGATACAAAAGTTGGTGACCACGAATATGATCACCTTGAGTTTTGGGACAGATCTCCTGGAGGTTCAGGCTCCGACAGGGGTAATCCCCATCCCCAAGGCAGTTCTGAAGATCACTAACGACGACCCTCACAACCAACGAGGGAAGGGTTTAGTACCCCAAACCTTGCCATCCGGCCAGGTGATGTGGGTCCATCCAGACCTCCTCAGCGACGAACAGTGGACTGCAAAGCCCTCAAGGAAGACCAAAGGTAAGCCTTGCAATGTCATCTATGCCATTCTCGGTGGGGACCAGATGGCGGCGTCTGCCCTTACCGACTCCGATGAGGAAATTGTCACCCTTGCTACTCGAGCAGGAAAGGAATTCGCCAAGGAATATCTTACAAGGGCGGAGAGCCCGGCAATACCTCCCACGAGGCTAACGGCAGCAACCCCTCTAGATCCAGACAGGCCGTGCTCGAGCAATCAGCCTTTCCGATTCAACGTGCTCACACAGCTGAAGAGCATCCCCACGCGAATTACCATGTATAACCTCTTGTGGCTATCCAGGCCTACCCGGGAAGCCTACAAGAGGTATTGACCGACTCAGAAGTCTTCTCCACCCACTTCTTGAGGGAAGAAGACACGGGACGGGAATGTGCGATGTGCTGTCAGACCACCGAGAGGCTAGTCCATTGCATCTCATTCACTCCATAGGACATGCTCATCAAAAGCACGTCTCATGATCAACCACTGTACTTCACGGGTACATCGGTTCGTCAAAAGTGGATCGAATTCAACTCGACCCGGGGTTTGTACTAAGCATCGTACCCCTGAAGTTGATCGATACCCCCGAAACGTCTATCCACGACTACCATGACTATTTTTGGCTTCAATGCCACTGGGACTCGGCCGCTCGGCAAGATCCGTCTGAAGTGCCGAATAGGCGACATAAAGACAGAGGTGACCTACTACGTCATCAATGCCGAGCCATCCTACAACGTGCTCTTTGGACGTCCGTGGATCCACACCAACTGGATAGTCCCGTCCATATTACACCAATGCCTGAAGTATGTGGATGATTACGAGCGAGTGAAAACAGTAGTGGCTGATAAGAAACCCTTCAAGGGCATTGAGAACTACTTCACAGACTCTCTACTATACCAGGACCCCGATGAGCCCCCGATCGAGGAGCTCAAGAGAAGCAATGAGGCGGATAGCAAGCCTGAGTACGGCGACGGCCTGGTCCTGAATGATGCTAATGTCACCGAACGACCTAATGTAACCGACGTTGTTCAGGCGGAGGAGATTATCTTGAATAAGAAGTTTAACTTTGCTTATTTGTCGTCTTACTCAACGTCCGAGGATGATGCGCCTAACGACCTAATGTCGAAGCTCTATAACGACGGATAGCTGTGAAAGTCACAATTGAACCGACGCTGTTCAGGCGGAGGAGATTATCTTGAATGAGAAGTTTAACTTTGCTTATTTTTCGTCTTACTCAACGTCTGAGGATGATGCGCCTAACGACCTAATGCCGATGCTCTATAACAACCATTCACTGCACCTTCCTGTATGTTCATCGTACATTGCGAAGAGATAGCCGATCAAGTCTTCACAACCCGTATTCGTTGTACTGGCCCGGGATAACTATCAAAAAGATATTATCTTTAGACAAATCGACCACCCTTTGCGCACCTTGTGGGATGAATCTAAAGAGGAAGACCTCGCGCCTAAGTTTTCGCAGTACAGTCGAACCGCGAAGCACATAATGAGCAACATGGGGTACGACCTCACTCTCCCAGAGGGCCTGAATTACGGCTGAGGGCGAAAGACGGTCATCCGACCTGCTTACTTCAATAGAACTTGGAGGGGTTTAGGCTACTCCTTTTCCTCATCAGATTTGTTCTGTTATTTCAACGAGGACTCCGACTATGCACGTTCGGGGGATCGATCGTCGACAACCTCAGCATGGGACTCAGACGTCAGCATAGGGGACTTGTTCGACAAACTTACAGTCAACATGGCTGTGATTGATCCCATCAAAATGGTATGGGACAGACAGGTCCCGCTCTACGATGATACATAGGACCGTTACGTCAACGCTCAGTGGAACAGCCGCTTCGAGCAACGGGAACCATCGACCGAGGACGAAATCCTCCAAGTGAACATAGGCAGTGAAACCAATCCTAAGCCCATATTCATCAGTGGTAGTCTACCTCCTCAAGAGAAAGAAGATCTCATTGCCCTCATACAAAAATACATTAATGTCTTCACATAAAATTACGAGGACATGCCTGGCCTCGATCCACGAATTGCCATGCATCGCCTCAACGTCTGCTCAGACACCAAACCAGTCAAACAACAACAAAGGCAGTTTTGTTCGCAAATCATGGAGGTAATCGAGGCCGAAGTAAAGAAGCTGATTGAATCCGGCTTCATCAGAGAGGAACAACACCCCGACTGGGTAGCTAATATTGTTCCAGTCCTGAAGAAGAATGGTAAGATTCGCATCTGCATTGACTTTAGGGATCTCAATGCTACATGCCCTAAGGACGAGTTTTCTTTGCCCATCATGGATGTCATCATTGATAACACGTGTGGGTTTGAGAGAATGTCCTTCATGGATGGATTCTTAGGGTACAATCAAATCAAAATGCACCCCGAGGATGAAAAACACACCTCGTTCAGAACTTCAATGGGGGTATACTGCTACACGATCATGCCTTTCGGACTCAAAAACGCCGGTGCAACCTACCAGCACGCCATGAGCATGATCTTTTGAGACCATCTGCGAAAGATGGTCAAGTGCTATGTGGACGACTTGGTCGTGAAGATTCGCAGTAAAGATGACCATCTCCAAGACCTAAGGGTGATGTTCGAACTCATGAGAACTCATCAACTCAAGATGAATCCTATGAAGTCATTCTTAGGGATGTCCAACGGTAAATTCCTTTGGTTCGTGGTAATGACAAAAGAAATCCAAATTGACCCTGATAAGGTACGAGCTATTCAAGAGCTTCAGCCGCCCCGAAATCTTAAAGAACTGAGGGGTCTTCTGGGATGATTGGCTTACATCCAGAGGTTCATTTCAAATCTTTCGAGTAAATGTCAACCCTTCTCCAAACTAATGAAGGAAGGTACTTTCTTCGTGTGGGACGAGCCTTACCAACAGGCCTTTGAGGAGATCAAAGCTTATCTCTCAAACCCACCTGTCCTCGCGGCCCCAATGTCAGGAAAGCTGTTCCTCATCTACATACGGGCTATGGAGTATTCGCTTGGCGCTCTCTTGGCACAAAATGACGACGCTAGCCACGAACAGGGCATCTACTACCTGAGTAGAACACTACAGGGCACCGAACGATGATACCCTATGGTCGAAAAGGAATGTTTAGCCTTGGTATTTGCCATCCAAAAGATACGACACTACCTAGTTGGCCAAACCATCAATGTCATTTCTTGGATGAACCCCATCCGGGTCTTCATGACGCAACCCGCAGCTTTAAACGGGCGTTTGGCCAGATAGGCACTCCTGCTGTCGCAATACGACATCTACTTCATGCCGCAGAAATCAGTCAAAGGTCAGGCTATCTGCGACCTCATGGCCAGTCACCCGCCAGATGAACCCCCGAAGTCAACATGACCTCCCCAGTGGAGGCCTGGCAGATGTTCTTTGACGGCGCGTCTCGCGTCAGCATGAGCGGCTCTATTGTTGTAGGAGTGGGGGTGGTCTTCACTTCTCCACATAACCACATACTGCCCCGGGCCTTTTCTCTAACGGAGTCATGCACCAATAATGTGGCTGAGTGCAATACGCTGCTCATTGGACTCGAGCTGGCGAGTGAGTTAGAGATAAAACATCTTGAGGCCTACGGTGACTCCTAACTAATTATCAAACAGATGACGGGGGAATACGAAGTTAGGAATGATGACCTGATCCCGTTTCACAAAGTAGCTACCAAGCTAGTGGAGTCATTCGAAAGCTTCCGCATCGAGCATGTGCTTCGTTCTAAGAACACGCACGCGGACACCCTTGCATCCTTAGTGGCTAACTTGGCCCAGCTGCTAGAAATGACTCAATGGGTTATTGTGGCGAGCCGAAGACTCTTTCGACCAAAGGACGTTCTGGAAGCGAACGTTGTTCACCAAGTTTCAGATCGACCCAATCTGAAAGATTGGCATCTCCCGATCATTGATTACGTATTATACGGCATACTGCCCGAAGACGCTAAAGAGCGAGAGTCCGTCTGCTGACGTGCATCAAGGTTCTACTACAATTCGACCATGAAGACGTTGTATCGAAGGTCTTACGACGGTTTGTTACTTAGATGTCTTTCAAAGACAGAAGCACAAGAAACTCTACGTAAAGTCCATTATGGCACTTGCGGAGCTCACCAGTCCGGACCCAAGCTTTGGGATCGACTGTGGAGGATAGGCTATTTCTAGCCTGGGATGGTCACCGACGCGGTTGCTTACGCAAAGCGTCGCCACGCGTGCCAAATCCACGCTAACTACCTGCGTCAACCTCCTGAAGACCTACACCTGACAATGGTGTCATGGCCCTTCGAAGCATGGGGGATGGACATCGTCGGACCAATATCCCCGCCGTCGGCGAGGGGTCATCGTTTCATCCTCGCGGTCACCGACTACTTCTCTAAATGGGCCGAATCCGTCCCTTTAAGAGAAGTCAAGACCAATGACGTGATTAAGTTCATCAAACATCATGTCATATACCGATACGGCGTACCTCGACGTATCATCCACGACAACGGTACACAATTCATTAGTCATGCGTTCATCCGGTTTTGCGACAAGTTCCGAGTGCAGAACCTCTCCTCTACGGCCTATAACCCTTCGGCGAATGGCTTGGCTGAGGCCTTCAACAAAACAATCATTAAGATCTTAACCAAGCTGACTTCCAACAGCAAGCGCGATTGGAATGAGAAGCTGGGTGAGAGCTTATGGGCGTATCGCACAACGGTTCGTACACCGACCGGCAACACGCCTTATTCGTTGGTATATGGCTGTGAAGCCGTGTTACTATTAGAGATTCAAATTTCATCCCTCCGTGTCGCCCTAGCTACAGGGATGATGACTGAGGACAATCATCAACGACACCTCGTAGAACTTGAAGCGTTGGATAACAGTCGGCTAGAAGCCCAACAACACATCGAGTTCTACCAGGCCCGAATAGCTAAGGTTTTCAACAAGAAAGTCAAGCGTCGATTCTTTAAGGAGGAGGAATTGGTACTCGCCGTTCGACGACCAATGATTCTCACTTCCAAGAAGAAGGGAAAATTTCTGCCCAAATGGGAAGGACCGTTCATGGTAAAGACAGTCTATTCGAATGGAGCTTATCGTCTCATCAAACCAAATTGCGACAAGATCATGATGCCTATCAACGGCAAGTTCTTGAATAAGTACTACCCTTAGTACTTCTCACAAACTCCTACTGGTGCAAGAGTATAAACTGTCCCTCCAAACTCCCGCGAGTGCATGAGTCTAAACTGGTCCTCAATCCCTCCAACTAGTACATGAGGCTAAATTGTTCCCACTTCACGTACTCCAATGTACTCACGAGTATGAACCACCACTTACGGGAAACCCTATATAAGATGCTACATATAGCGTTCTTATGGGGAACCCAGAGCCCTACCCGGTCAAACTTTCCTACAGTTAAGACTAAGGTCAACTATCAAGTTAATCTTCACCTCTGATGGTCTCTGACAAAAATCTACTTACCAATCCTCTCCAATAGGATGGTGAGCCCCTAAAGTCACTCACATCGCGGCAAATCCTCCCGTCATGTTAACTATCACCTCTGACAAAAATTAACTTACCAATCCTCTCCAATAGGATGGTGAGCCCCCAAAGTCGCTCACATCGTGGCAAATCTTCCCATCATGTTAACTATCACCTTTGACAAAAATCAACTTACCAATCCTCTCTAATAGGATGGTGAGCCCTCAAAGTCGCTCACATCGCGACGAATCTTCCTGTTATGTTAACCCTCACCTCTGACAAAATCAACTTACCAATCCCTTCCAATGGGATGATAAGTCCTCATAGTTGCTGCGAATACAAGAAGAAGGTTAGTAAATACCACCTGAGAAGAGCCCCATTGACGGTTCAGCATGGACGGATCAACGACGCTGGATCCTACTCTTACCTGAGCCACCATGCTCCTCTTCGTCTCCGGTTCCCCCCTCTTCATTGGAAGGAATGGAGATCACTCTCTCAACCGTACCTACATAAAGTCAACACAAATGTTAGGGGGTGCAAATTCGACCTTACACCCGAGGGTACGGCATTAAAGGTTACCTTCTGGTACGATCATGGGGGTCATTGAAACCCCCGTCTGTGGCCTCACACCAGACCGTGGAGGAGCATCCTCCGAAGTCGCCGAGACTATCCTTGATGCGACAAAGGGAGCAGGCGTAGCAACCCTAGTCAAAGGAGCAGTCACTCCAGGAATGATCACCTGAGTAGCATCATCCCGACATTCTGCCGCTCTGGCAGCCTCGATCATCTCTTCATGACGGACCTTCTTGGCCGCCTCCATCCTGGAACTTTCGGCCGTAGTCTCTCGCTATCGTTTAAAGAGAAGCGAGCTAACCGGAGATAGGAGGGGCATCCCCATCCGTCCAGCTATCGTGCTCCGGGCCTGTTCCAGATGTTCACCTGCCCGGACTAGCTCATCAAATTCTCTCTGCCTATTGGGGGAATCCAACGAAAGACTAGGGGACGAAGCTTGAGCCTCAAGTGCCCCGGATTCATCTAAACCTACATCAAAGCCCTTGGTGTCTTCAGCAGGATCTTTCAAGAACCACTCTCTAGTAGTTTGGCGGCCCTTCCACCTCGAGGGACGAGGAGCTCCCCTTGGACAACGCCCGTGTTTCGTCAGATAGGAACTCTGGAATCGGAAGCCTTCAGGATTAGCGCTAGCGCCCCGATACCACCGACAATACAGGAGCGTATGGTGCAGATCGCGATCCTTTGCAGGAAGTTCAAAAGGAGCATGGGTGCTACCAGCATGAGTCCAGAACCATCCCCGAGCGCCATCCACTAGCCCTCCTTCGAAATGTAAGTAAGGGTTGATGTTTCCCACGTACAGCTGGTCATACCCGAACTGGCGTGTGAATCTACAAGGAATGTACGGCTCGAGGTAGCACACGAGGCCTGTTCGCAGAATGTGATACCCCGGTCGAATATTCACCAACCATCGAAAAGCGCCACCGGAAAGAACGGTATGGTGGTCCACCGTCGATACATCGCTAAGACACTCGCCATACCCTCCTCCACTGAAGTAGGGGAAGAAACGGTGAAAATTGTAACGGCCGAAGTAGGACAGCGTCTTTCTCATTTCAGGGATGTCTTTACACTTCCACGAGCATCTCTCCAGGTGCTGGACGAACGGAACGAACTTTTCCCCTTAAAGAGTAGCTGGGGCACTCATCAAGCACTCGCAATGGTAGACAAACCACGCCATCAAGTAAGTGTAGGGCAGCTCCACTCTAGGGTTAGGATTCCTAATGACTTCACCTTCCCCTTCGTCGACACTCGACACACGACAAAATTAGGCCGTCAATGTGCAGAGTCCCCGATGGATACATGCTACCATCGCCGACACCAATGCGTAGGACTTCCCGTGGGCTAAGCAAACTACAGGATAGATGACCTTCACTGGAAGCACCTCAAAGGAATGAGTGGGAACCACGCACCTCTTCAACCACAACATGAGGTACCCAGCGAGCCGATCCTTTCTAGATATAGGGGACTTGGCCTGGTGATGGAACGAGTGTAAAACCATTTCGAATTTGAATACACCCTCGTCATGCTCAAGAGTCGCAATGGCTCCCCCTTCGGCCATCCTCCTTTCCACTTCGGCCTCGTCACACTCGCCCAGCGGCAGAGTAGGCCTTCCCTTGATATCATTCTCTAGGAATAAGTAATCAGCCCAGTTCTTATGGCTGATCCCCGGAGCCCTCTTCTTCTTACCTTTATGGTCTACTGCCCCCAGGGTATTGAGGCATATATAGTAGTGACAGAGCAATTCTCATAGAGTCTCAACCACTAAGGGGGAGCGGTTTGAAAGTTGGTCAATCTCATCTTGACCTGGGACATACTCCTCGTAGGGGAAGCTTCCCAAAGGCAACCCTGACACGTTATACATCTCATGAAGGGTTATGCCGAGGTCACCATTGGGGGTCTCGTTGTCTGAACAATAAAGTTCCAAGATACTGTGGAACTGAGGAGCATTGATTTTCAGACCATATCGAGTAGCCCGAATGGCTACGTACAGCTCTGAATCCATGAGATCAGAGTTCTCGACCAAGACGTAATCAGTAATCTTAGACCACCAAGTGCTGCTACCAGGCGCATAGTAGATCTACCCCGTGGCTCTGAAGTCCTTTGGACCCTAGCCTGAAAAAAAACGATGACGGAAAGTCTCCGTGACCGCAATCATCTCCCCGAAGGGCAACTCATTGAACGGCAGGCCAGAACATAGAGCGATCACACGTTTGCAGGAGCTGTCCACCCCGTACCCAGCAGTGGAGACTGTGAAGACATTGCAAGTCACCCCGTCTTGAGTTGGGGTCAAATCCCAGTTCATCATTCTTAGGACTGCAAGGGATCGTAACTCAACAATTGAGAACCCTCTTGGCATGCTGGGAAGGTAGTAGTGGACCCCGTCCACTACGCGGAGCCACCTGCTCTCCCTGAGTAATAGAGCTGAAGGATCAGTCGCGGCATCACCAAACAAAAACTAAGGCTTTTTTAGCTCTTTCCTAGCCTCGTCTGCCAATACCGCGTCAGTAGTCAACTTATGCAACGCCAAATGGTCCCCGTCAGTGACTCTCTTGATCAATCCATCCAGCCTGTCGGTAGCAAACACGGGCACCGGATCCAGAAAAGGGAATCAGGGAGGCACCGTATAGCTTGTACCTCCGGCGAGACCAATAGCCACGCCCTTCGAAAAGGCTTCGTAAGAAAAGGTCGCTGCAAGGTAGAACCAAAGAATTAGAATGGAGTCCGCCCTAGGGGGCGAATCTGCCTATTAAGCCAAAACAGGCAAAGTCGCCAGACAAATGTAAATCCGCCTGCATAGACCGAATTCATCTTTACCAGACAAAAGTCGAACTCGCCTATCAAGAACGAATTCGCCTTCACACGATAAAGGCCGACTTCGCCTGTAAAGGCAGAAGTCACCCTCTACGAATGAATGCAGAATCCACCTGAAAAAGGCTAATTTTATCCAAATCGGGGAAACAGCTAAAAAATGGCAGAGTCCATTAAGGAAGAAGAGCGATGCTCATCCCTCGACCAAACGTCGGCAATCAATGCAAAGTCATCAGACAAACCTTTAGACTTACCCAAGTACGTCTCAGGCACGTTGGTGATCGTACCAGCGGCGACGCGATCAGAATAGCATCCAGGACCTCCTCCCTTCAGAACGCATCTCTTGGATTTTGGTGCCATGTCTGAGAGTCGGGGACGAAGTGAGAGTTCTTTCTCTCTACAAAATTTTCACGCGAGCAGAAGTTCCTGAGCACAGTAGCTCTCAAAGGAGGGGAACAAAGCCTATTTAAAGGCCGAAATGCTTGCATGGCCACGATCGCTCTCAAGAGGCGAAGCATTGACGGTTAAGAGACGTGGCTACGATCGAAATCGACGGCCCAAATTACTCTTAATAGTTCATTCTCTTTTGCGGTTACGAAGGAACCGTCGAAACAGAAAACAGGCCGGTCAAAACCCGGGACCCGAACCGAAATCTACAACTAAATCTAACGGCTGGATTTGAAAACCATGGCCACGATTCATCATCGAGCGAGGTACACGAAGCTAATGTCACATTGTCAGATCGCAATTAATGTGACCTGACGGACCCACGCTGCCTTAGATGGAAAGCACGAAGCTTCATTGGCGAACACGTGGCTCACCTCCCGCCATCGAATTCCACCTGAAGGAAGGGTTTCGCCTGCAAAGACGTGGCTCGACCCCACAACTTTAAATTTCACCTATGAAAATGAATTTCGCCTGAACGATTCGTTCGCCTTTGAAGACGAATTCCGGATAGCACGACTCGTCTAGAGTTTTGAACCACCGATGGAATGGCCTTACCCAAACCCACACCTCAAACGGCTAAGGGTTAGAGTGGAAATCTTAGCATTAAGCCTAAGAGAAACTACTTGACAACTCATCATACTGAGAGGAATAGTATGACTCGCCAGATTCAAACGGTAATCGGTAAAGGCAAATCAAACCCGTTGATAGCTGAGGGTTTGCTAAAAATCATAAAGAGGGCTAAATTCGCCCTAACCCGCCCAGGACTTCTTTATTCAAAGTATTCCAGACCACACACAAGTTGGTTAAGGTCTAAAAACTTTGAAGGGGGTCTTGTAGACGGTAAAAATTACCTTTTCACACTTACGTGAAATTAGCCTGCGAGTCGGAGTCGCCCACACAATTTGAGGGTAGGGCTCACCCATGGGCTTGACTCGCTAGCGCGAACCCAAACCGCATGGTCACGAAATTCACTCGCAATTGTTGACCACAGACTCGCCCGCACGAGTCAAGATCATCCAAATGACTAAAATTCGCCTGTTTACTCGACTCGCCCGCTCGAGTCGAAAGTCGAATTCACCTACGAACTTTAGGATCACCAGTTTACTCTGCAGCCACCACGTTGCGTACAAGGATGGGACTTCCCACTTCCCACAATGTGAAGGGAGGGAGCATAGTGCTCCAAGCCCATCAAGTAGCCGCTCACAGTACGAGGGACCAGTCAAATCCATGTAGTCGCCAAGTCCGCCTGCATACTTATGGCTAAAACTCGCCTGCTTACTCGACTCACCCGCTCGAGTCGAAAGTTGAATTCGCCTAAGAACGACGAACTCACCAGTGTACTCTGTAACCGCTATGCTATGTACAGGGAGGGGTGTAGGTGTAAATTTCTGATCTCCCAAAAATAGGGAACTTCGTTTGTATTGATAAGAATAGCTTATTACAAACTAATTAATCGAAATTACGACAGAAGCAAAGGGAATGCCCTCCTTGTTTAACGTGGGGCCTTTCGGTAGCTACAGGATGCTTCGCTCGGTGCTCGTGCCCAGTATGCTTCCCTTGGACGGTTTGACTGAGGTTGCTGGAGAGCTTCAGTACGTAGTAGAAGCTCGGGCCGATGGAGTTCGAATCTTCAAGTTCACCGGCGATCAGGGCTCAGAACTAGGGGATGGCGCTGCAGTGCAAAAATTATGCAGAGAGCTTATCGTCGATCCTTTTCCAAAGTTTCTCGACCTCTCTCATTGTGGCTGGAAGAGGCTCTTAAATGGAGGAGAGACGGCTTGGTTGCTCCTTGAATTATGGGATATGACCATGTATTGTTCAGAGATATCTTGCTGCTCACCTGTACTATGAGCGGTCATTTGAGAAGCTGTGTTTCACATCACGTCACGCAGGAGTGGGAAGGCCCCTCCTCGTATGTATGACAGCGACTGCCAGATACTCGAGTGGATCTGGCTAACTCATCAAGCGTCGGCGGATCTCGCCCTTGGCTTGGGCAAGTGAGGTGAACTGTATTTATGAGGGTGCAGGCTGCTCTGGCACCTGTCCGCTCACTTGTACTGTGGGCGGCTACCCGACGGGCTTGGTATACTATGCTCTCTCCCTTCATGTCACTAGAAGCGGGAGAATGGGTGCCCAGTACTCGAGTGGGTTTGGACAGCTTGCTGAATGCCGGCGGATCCAGCTCTTGACTCTGACGGGCGAGGTGAACCGTATTTATAAGTGTGCAGGTTGATCTGGCGCCTGTCGGGTCACTCGTACCGTGGGCAGCCACTCGACAGGCCTGGAGCACTATGCTCCCTCCCTTCACATCATGGGAAGTAGGGAAGGCTTGCCCCCGTATGCAGTGGAATGGCCGTCGGGTGTGAACTTCGCTCTCGACTCGCGTGGGCGAATCGAGTAAATGGGCGAATTTGGACCCATGCAAGCGAATCCGGATAATTTTGGCTTATGAGGGCGAACTTACCTTGCCGGCGAATCTAAGTGACTTCGGCGCATGGGGGAGAATATGGGGCCCGTGCGTCAGCGGATCCACTCCGTGGTCGCGGTCCGCCCCTCACCCAAGTGGGTGGCTTCGATTCGTGGGCGGGTTCATGTACGAATTCGCGACGGTAATTTTTACCGTCTACAAGACCCTCTTCAAAGTTTTCAGACCTAAACCGGCTTGCGTGTGGTCTGGAATACTTTGAATAAAGAAGTTCTTAGCTAACCAAGTGCATTTGGTTTCTCTTAGGATTTTTAGCAAACCCTCAACTATCAACGGGTTTGATATGCCTTTATCGATTACCGTTTGAGTCGGGCTAGCCATACTATTCCCTTCAGGATGATGAGTTGTTGAGTAGTTTCTATTAGGCTTAGTGCTAAGATTTCTACTCTAAACCTTAGCCGCCTGGGGCGTGGGTTTAAACGAGGTCACCTCGTCGGCGGTTCAAGGCATTAGACGAGTCGTTTGTCTCCAAAGGCGAATGAACCGTTCAGGCAAAGTTAGCTTTTGAAGGCGGAATTTTACTCGACTTGCGGATTTGATTCGAGTTTTCGCAGGTGAGACTTTTCCTTTGGGCGAAACTAGTTCGTGTGAATGAATCACGTGTCTGCCGGTTCCTTCGAAATATTAGGGATGTGGTTCCGTCATGTCGCATTCATTGTGATTCGACAATCTGACGTCAGCTTCATGCGTCTCGTTTGAATCGTGGCCGTGGTTTTCGAAGTCAACCGTTGGACACAACCGTCGATTTCGGTTCGGGTTCCGGGTTTCGACCGGCCTGTTTCCCGTTTCGACGGTTCCTTCGAAATATTGGGGACGATCTGGGCCGTTGATTTTGATCGTGGTCACGTCTCTTGTCCGTTAGTGTTTCGCCTTTCGAGGGCGATCATAGCCACGTAGGCAACTTCGCCTTTATATAGGCTATTTTCTTCCTTTGAGAGCTACCGTACTCAGGAATCTTGAAAATTTTCTAAAGAGAGAGAGTTCCCGCTTCATCCCCCAATGGCGTTGAAATCCAAGAAGTGTGTTGCGAAGGGAAGAGCCCTGGACGCTATTCCAACCGCCTCTCCGCCGGTGCGCCCGTCAGCGTGCCGGAGCCGCACTTGGGTAAGTCAAGGGGTTCGTCTGATGACCTCGCGTCGGTTATAGACTTTGGGTTAGGGGAATGAGCATCATTCGTCTCCCCTGGTAGAACCTGTTGCCCTTTGGCAATTTCCCTGGTAAAATCGCCCCTTTTGGGGGGAATTTTACATTTATTCGTAGAAGATGATTTTCGCCTTTACAGGCGAAATTGGCCTTTGTTGGGTGAAGGCGAACTCGTTTTCTTGTCTGGCGAGTTCGACTTCTATTTGGTAAAGGCGAATGCAGTCCTTGTTAGGCGGATTTGCCTCTATAGCAAATTTCATCCTGATTCTTTGGTTCTTTCTTGCAACAACCTTTTCTAACGAGACTCTTCCGTAGGGCGTGGCCATCGGCCTCGCCGGAGGCACGGGCTATACGGTGCCTCCCCGATTTCCTTCCTTGGATCTGGTGCCAGCGTTCTCCGCTGATAAGCCACACGGCCTGATAAAGAGGGTTAAGGATGGTCATCCCCTAACATTACGTGAGTTGACGACCGACACGGTGCTGACAGACGACGCCAGGACGGAGTTACCAAAGCCTCAGTTTTTGTTCGGCGATGCTGTGACTGATCCTTCCGTTCTGTTGATCAAGGTGAGCAGGTGGCTCCGTGTATGTATCCACCGGGGGCTCCGTACATTGACGGCCCAATTTTGCCGTGTGTCGGTGCGCCGTCGGTCTCCCTCATGAGCTCAGCTCAGGGGTCTTCTGCCCCGGACCCCACGTCTCACCCTGCGTTCGAGATCCTCCAGCGGTTGGAGCGTCTGGTGCGCCGAACCGCCGTTGCCGTCGGCGAGGGTGCCGGGAGATATTACGACACGCTTCCTCTCGTGGAGGTGGGTTTAGGGGCGGTCCGCCGTGTGGGCGGTTCCCAGCTCGCACGGCGATGTGAGTAGGAGCTTGGCCGTGTAGAGGGGTGGATGTTCTGCCTGGAGGAACTGGCGCATGACGACGCTTCGGACGCGCCACCGCCCCTCTCGATGCGCTTCATGCTCGAGCGGGGGGAGCGGGCGAAACGGTTCCAGGCGAAGGAGGTCGAGCTTAAGCGTCTGCGCAAACGGCACCAGGCGGTGCTGGCTATGATGGATGCGTACATGGACGCCGCCTTCTTCGAAGATGCTAGGTCCCCTCACGGCGAGGCAAGGCTGCGGGAGCTCGAGCGGGAGAGGATGGCGAGGCTGCTCTCGCCAGGCTGCAGCAGAAGCAAGAGGAGGCGGCAAAGGCCCAACGTGTGGCGAATCTTATGGCAGTCAAGGCTAAGATCACCGCCTTTAGTCTGCTGAAGCTCCTCTAGTGCCTATTTTGGTTAAGCGCCTCTTTTTCTCTTTTTTTTTGTAACTTGGTTGATGCCGGCTGCATCATAACTAAAAACTTATGCATGTAATTTTGGCCCGTAATGGCCTCTTGCTTTGCTTATCCTCTGTCTTGCATGCACAGTTTCTTTTTCTTTTCTATTTTCTGGTGTTGGTATGCATTCGACTTGTGTTTTGTCTTCAGGTTGAATTCGCCTGTGCTGTTCGGCGCTTGAGTTGAGCTACTCACGCCATCTCTGGCAACATGGCATATCTTTGACTAATCTGTTTTGGATTTAGTCGTTAGGTCCCTTCTCTGTTATTAGCTGTTCGTGACGTGGGGTTGGGTTAACCCCGACTTTCATGTTGCAGCTCAAGTGGAATCGAGAGGGTAACACTTAGCTTGAGACTAGGAGTGGTTGCTTGTGCATGCGATCAACCGAGGACCCCAACTTTGACTTGCCACTTGGCGAGTTGTTGTTTGGAGAAACCGTTGGGTGCGCCGCCTGTCGAGCCACCCTTGATAATTGTCACCATCTGTGATAATTATTGTAGGAGCCATCGGTTGATTGTTGTAGGAGCCGTCGCATGGTAGGCTACTACCCATCGGTCATCCTAAGGGAATGTTAGGGTTTCCGGAATAGGTCAAGTAGTTCAGGGACGTAGGAGTGTGACTATTGACCAAAGTAATAATACGTCGCATGATAGGTTGTTGCTTAGGCTATGTTACTTGTAGGAATAATGGTGCCAATCATCAGAGGTGATCATTAACCTGATGGGGTTTTGTTACGATTGGAGCAACTATGAGGACCTACCATCCTTTTGAAGAGGATTGGTAAGTTAATTTTGTCAGAGGTTTGATGTTAACATGACAGGGATTGTCGCGATTGGAACGACTTTGAGGACCTACCCTCCTTCTGAAGAGGGTTGGTAAGTTGATTTTGTCAGAGGTGTGATGTTAACGTGACAGGGATTGTCACGATTGGAACGACTTTGAGGATCTACCCTCCTTTTGAAGAGGGTTGGTAAGTTGATTTTGTCAGAGGTGTGATGTTAACGTGACAGTAGGAGTCTGATGTCGTCCACCTAAACTGCTAGTCTCGCCTGTTTTGGGAGGTTCGCCGTAAACGGGAACCTGGCTCAAAAAGTGGAGTTTGCCCAACCTGTTAGGCTCGCCTGGTTTGAGTGGTTCGCCATAACCGGGAACCTGGCTTAGCAAGTGGTTCGCCTAGACTTATAGGCTCACCTGATTTGAGCGGTTCGCCTCAATCGGGAACCTGGCTTAGGAAGTGGAAGTGTAGGGAATAGTTTAACCTCTTATACCAGTTGGAGGAGGTGAGGACCAGTTTAGACTCATACACTCATGGGAGTCTGAAGAAGAACTAAGGGTAGTACTTTTTTAAGTATTTGCCATTGATGGGCATCATGATCTTATCGCCATTTGGCTTGACGAGGCGATAGGCTCCATTTGAGTAGACTGTCTCTACTACGAACGGCCCTTCCCATTTGGGCTAAAGTTTGCCCTTCTTCTTAGAGGTGAGGATCATTGGTCGGCGAACAGCTAGTACCAGTTCTCCCTCCTCGAATGTTCAGCGTTTGACTTTCTTGTCGAAAGCCTTGGTCGTTCGGGCTAGATAGAACTCAATATGCTATTGAGCTTCTAGCCGTTTGTCGTCCAACGCTTCGAGCTCCTCGAGTTGTCGTTAGTGATTATCCTCAACCGTCATCCCCGTTGCTAGGGCGATGCGGAGGGATGGAATTTGGATCTCTAATGGCAATACGGCTTCGCAGCCGTATACCAATGAGTAGGGCGTGTTGCCAGTCGGTGTGTTAACTGTTGTGCGATATGCCCACAAGCTTTTGCCCAGCTTTTCATTCCAATCGCGCTTACTAGTAGAAGTCAGCTTGGTCAAGATCTTAATAACTGTTTTGTTGAAGGCCTCGGCCAAGCCATTCGCCAAAAGGTTATAGGCCGTAGAGGAGAGGTTCTGTATTTGGAACTTATCACAAAACCTGGTGAATGCGTAACTGACGAATTGCGTGCCGTTGTCATGAATAATACATCGGGGTACGTCGTATCGGTATATGACATGGTGTTTGATGAACTTGATCACATCATTAGTCTTGACCTCTCTTAAGGGAACGGCTTCGGTCCACTTAGAGAAGTAGTTGGCTTAGATCTGGCACTCGTGGTAACGCTTTGCGTAAGCAACCGCGTCGCTAACCATCCCAGGCCAAAAGTAGCCTATCCTCCACAAGCAATCCCAAAGCTTGGGTCCAGGCTGGTAAGCCCCGTAAGTGCCATCATGGGCTTCACGTAGGGCCTCCCGTGCTTCCACCTTTGAAAGACATCGAAGCAACAAGCCGTCGTATGAAGCCTTTGTCGGGTGCAGGTCTTCGGGCGGCTGGTGCATGTAGTTGGCATGGATCTGGCACTCATTGCAGCGCTTTACGTAAGCGACCGCGTCGCTAACCATCCCAGGCCAAAAGTAGCCTATCCTCCGCAAGCGATCCCAAAGCTTGTGTCCAGGCTGGTGAGCCCCGCAAGTGCCATCATGGGCTTCGCGTAGGACCTCCCGCGCTTCCGCCTTTGAAAGACATCGAAGCAACAAGTCGTCGTATGACCTCCGATATAACGCTTTGGTAGTCGAATCATAGTAGAAACTCGAGGCACGTCGTCGGACAAACTCTCGTTCCCTTGCGTCTTCGGGCAACATGCCGTATAGAACGTAATCGATGATTGGGAGATGCCAGTCCTCAAGATCGGGCTGATCCAAGACTTGATGGGTGGCGTTCGCTTCTGGGACATCTTTTAGTCGAAAGAGTCTTCGGCTCGCTACTGTGACCCATTGGGTCGTCTCTAATGGCTGGGCCAGGTTAGCCGCTAAGGAGGCAAGGGCGTCCGCATGTGTGTTCTTGGAACATAGCACGTGCTCAACGTGGAAACTCTCGAACGACCCCACTAGCTTGATAGCCGCTTTGTGGAGTGGGATTAGATCGTCGTTCCTGACTTCGTACTCGCCGGTTATCTGCTTGACAATGAGTTGGGAGTTGCCGTAAGCCTCTAGATGCTTTATCCCTAACTCTTTTGCCAACTCGAGCCCGATGAGTAATGCATTGTACTCAGCCACGTTGTTGGTGCATGGCTCTGTCAAAGAAAAGGCTCGGGGCAACACGTGGCTATGTGGAGAGGTGAGGACCACCCCCACTCCTGCAATAATAGAGCCGCTTGTGCCAACACGAGATGCACCATCGAAGAACATCTGCCATACCTCTGGTAACGAAGTTACGTTGGCCTCGGGGGGTTCATCGGGCAGGTCCTCAAATAGGTCGGTCTTTGCCCCCAGCGGGTGACTAGCCATAAGATCGCAGATGGCCTGTCCTTTGACTAACTTTTGTGGCATGAAGTGGATGTCATATTAAGACAGCAAGAGCGCCCACCTGGCCAGACGCCAGTTTAATGTCACAGGCTGCATCATGAAAACTCGAATGGGGTTCGTTCGAGAAATGACGTGGATTGTCTGACCGACCAGGTAGTGTCGCATCTTTTGGATGGCGAATACTAAGGCCAAACATTCCTTTTCGATCATCGGGTACCGCTGCTCGGCGCCCTGCAAGGTTCTGCTTAGGTAGTAGATACCCTACTCGTAGCCTGCGTCGTCATTTTGTGCTAAGAGGGCGCCTAGAGAATGATCCATAGCCCGTATATAGATGAGGAATGGCTTTCCTGAGATCGGCGCCACAAGGATAGGCGGGTTCGAGAGATAAGCCTTGATTTCCTCAAAGGCCTTTTGGCAAGGTTCGTCCCACACGAAGGAAGTACCTTTCTTCATTAGTTTGGAGAAGAGTTGACACTTACCCGAAAGGTTTGAGATGAACATTCGGATGTAAGCTAATTGTCCCTGAAGGCCTCTTAATTCTTTTAGATTTCGAGGCGGTCGATGTTCTTAGATAGCTCGCACCTTATCTGGGTCAATCCGGATTCCTTTCGTCGTGACGACGAAACCGAGGAATTTGTCGCTAGACATCCCCATGAACGATTTTGTGGGATTCATCTTAAGTTTATGAGTCCTCATGAGTTTGAACATTACTCTCAAGTCTTGGAGGTGGTCCTCTTTACAGCGACTCTTCACGACCAGGTCGTCCACGTAGCATTCGACCGTCTTCCGCAGGTAATCTCGAAAGATCATACGCATAGCCCGTTGGTAGGTTACGCCAGCGTTTTTGAGTCCGAAGGGCATAACAGTGTAGCAGTACACC
>BQKN01065003.1:107181-119158 GCA_022839385.1 Asparagus kiusianus | reverse complement strand
TACCAAACCGGGCTCTCGTGTTTATTTTCGTTTAAGTTGTAATCTTTCGTTTTCATTTAAACTCTGTTGTAACGCTCAAAGTTGTAACAGATCTCGAAAAAGAGAACAAGTAATGAAAACAGCAACTTTTACCGGAAACACACATATGTCCTGAATATATATTTAGCACGATGCAAATTTAATAGTCCTAATAAAAAACAACTCAAGACATAGAAATGAGGAAATACAGCAGGATATTTAGCAAATTCCATTTAACTTTCAAGTCTTTTCTGCTCCTCTATGCTATTCTTCCTTGTTTTGACATCTTTATCTAACAAACACAAACAGCATTATATACAGTTTTTGACTGGTTTTCATATAATGATGCTTATCGAATCATGAACAAGATACAGATAGCATAACATTTCTACTTTATATATACATTTCCACTTTATATATACATTTCCATAGTTAACCAAAACTTTAAAAACTAACCAGGAAACATTCAGATGCATTTCTACGTAGCATTTGTAATTAAAATAGTTTTTAGGACTTTTAAAAAACACAAATTTACAAATGCACAAGTTACCTTAACATGACATTTTGAGTTACAACCTACACATTTATGTTCAAAAGAGAGTAGGGAGAAAATGAAGTACACATGAACATCCAAACAGATATCCACTGCAGTTAGAGTAGAAAAGCAATTTACAGTTTGTTATCACTAAAGTTGATATCATAGTGTTCTTCTCTTTTAAAAAGAATTCTGAAAAAAGAAACTTATGAACCAATGATTTATAAGAGTTAAATACTTAAGGCCTAAGCCATTTGTAAACTCATGCGCTCTCGTGGCTCACTTTCATGACATATCCGTGATAATTTTTTATTTGACATACAGACAGTATTTTCAAGTGTATCTCAGAAGCATAATTCATTGTGTTGGTCATTAATAAGCGATTAGATACAACTATTATTTTAGCTACATGGGTTTGGGTTATGGTGATAAGATATTGTCCATGAACTGGTGACTAATATTTTTTATCTGATAACATCATCTGTTTGTCCTCTACATAGTGACAACCATTATCTACGCAACGTAAACCATATATAATCATCAAAATAATCGAACTGTCAGCAATCAATAAAATTTCGTGGTTTATTGTATCAATCATTCACAGTTTAGCAACCTGCTTTTGTTAGTTGTTAAGATTGGAGGACCAAATTCAGTGGTTGAGGATACCCATGTTTCAAAATTTCTTTCAAGATAATATTTAATGCGGATAAGGCTGGGTAGCTAGCCATATAACTTGTATGCTTCAGTTTCCTTTCAATAAAAATATTCAATGGGGTATTAAGTAGCTCCGTTGTAAAATTAGGATTTCAAATAGATACGCTTATTGAGAGTACTACAAAGAGAGTTAAGCTATATGCACATTACAAATGCAATCAATCTAAAGCTTTCAAAATTAAGAAGCATGGACTCAGCCACTATGGAGACAAATAAGAACTATGTGATATATTGACACAATAAAATTTTGAAAAAAATACGAGAAAATAGAAATGACACAACAACTTCAAATAAACAACATCTCTAGTTCCATGAGTAAAAAAATCAGTTACATCACCAGAAGAGGAAAAAAATCAACCTCTACTATCAAAAACTTCAAATAAACAACATCCCTAGTTCCATGAGGGCTTACATCTTTCAGTTAATTCATATAAAAGTACTCTCAGGATAGATTTTTAGAATTGATTTAACACCTAATTAATGATATACATGATCAAGGCCAAGAAAACTGAAGAAAATGAGGGATACCCACATCCTCAGATTCTAAAGAAGCAACCAAAAAAATTTTAAAAAAAATTTAAAAAACAGCAAAAATTGAAGTCATACCTTGAATCCCAATCAGAAACTGCAGAAGCTTAAGGAGAGCAATCGAAAAAGAGGAGGAAACAAGCTACAAAGAGAAAAGCCAAGTTGGAGTCCAACAAAAATTTGTTGTCACGACCTAGGGTTTCGACGAGTGATCATCTCATATTTTGCTTTGATCTAGGGTTTAAGCCACGAAGACCACAGGCAAAACCCTAGATCAGATCTAGGGTTTCGATGGAACGAGGAGAGAGAGAGGAGAAAGGGGGAGATTGAAACCCTAGATCAGAACTTGAGATAGATGTTACCTGCTGCGTTGAGAGAGAACTTGAGAGTCGAGATCGAGACTGAGAAATGAGAGAGAGGAGGAGTCGCAATCGGGGATCAGGGATCGGGAGTGAGAAATGAGAGAGAGGAGTGGGGATCAGGATTTGGTAAATACCTAGGGGTAGGCTGTGATTTGGAATACAGAAATGTTACAGGCACACTGCCTGCCACACTACCAACCACAACACATCTCTCTCTACAGTGCAGTGGGGCTCACACATGATTTTTTTAAAAAAATCATGTGTGGACCACACTGTACTGTAGAGAGAGATGTGTTGTGGTTGGTAGTGTGGCAGGCAGTGTGCCTGTAACACCACTCTTTGGAATATCAGTATTTAGGCTTTCAAATTCTCCTATTTAAAATAATTTGATTTGAAATCTCAGCCCAATTTAAATCCAAACTAAAGATTTGGATTTAAAATACCCAGAATTTTAAATCCAAGGCCCAAATCCAAGTTCTCAAACACAACCTAATAATCAAATATTTTGTAATCGTTATCAGATTATAATTGTCCATAATTTAAAAATATCATAATTATATATTCAAAGGTAGAAATTAAAGCAAAAAACTCATATAAAGAGCCTCTCTACATAAAATCATTGATTAAATATTAGAAAGCCCCCATCAACTATTTTAACTTGAGAAAACTCCACTCAAGTTTAAGCATATTACAGATAACTGCCTTCAACTATGAAAATTTAAGATAATCCATTGAACTTTTCTCACTTAACCCGCCATCAAATATAGGTTGTGTCTCAAAAAAACCTCACACAACTATTATAATTTGAGAATCAACCATCCCTACCCCACCCCACAACCAAACCTAAGTTTGAGCTTATCATTAATAAGCTACCTCAAATTTAAATATTTGAGAAATTCTCTTGAACTCTTCTCAGTTAATGTCTAGAAAGCTAATATTGTTAGGTTTAACATGTTATATAACAAGTAGGTGACTGAGAAAAGATCAAAATACCCTTCAGTCATAAAAAGTTACTCTAATTTTTAAAAGAGAAGAGAAAGAGAGGTAAAGAGGGCCAAAAGCATAGTAAATTTAAAATATTTTTTTTACCGGTTGGGGTTTCTTTGTAATTGAATGACTTAATTTTTAAAAAGATATTTTACATACTTTACATTTTGAAATGACATCATGGGTGTTTAATAAGAAAAATGTGAAACATTAGGGGGTTTGTGAGACACCTCATAGTTGAGGGGGTTTCTTTGATTTTTAGAGTTGAGTGGGATTATCTCTATTTAGGGTGATAACTAAACTTATATTCACTTAAGAATTCTTATCAGATTAAAACTATTTGTGATTAGAAAATTCTGATAATCAAATATTTTATAATCCTTAGCAGATTATAACTATCCATAATTAAAAAATCTCATTATTATGTATATGTACAAATAGAAATTAAAGAAAAATATTTCCTACAAAGAATCTCTTTACATAAAATTATGGACCAATTTTATAAAAAACCCCTCAACTATTTTTATTTGAGAAAATTTCCCTCAAGTTTTAGCATATTGTAGACAATCCTCCTCAATTATAAAAAATTGAGATAACCTCCTGAACTAAAAGATAACCCTCAATCATAAATAAATACTCTGATTTTTAGGACAAGTGAAAGAGAAGAGAAAGAGGGAAAAAGGATTGTATATTGATCATAGTTGTTTTTTTGACCAATTGATGATTTCTTTATAATTGAATGTGCAGATTTTTTAAAAGGGTATTTCAGTTACATTGAAATGCCACAAGTGGGTTTGGTGAGAAAACTATAAAAGATTAGGGGGATTTTGTGAGACACCCCATAGTTAAGGGGTTTTCTTTTATTTTAAAAGTTGAGTAGAGTTATTTATAATATGCCCAAACTTTAGGGTGGTTTTCTCAAATTAAAATAGTTGAGAGAGATTTTCTAAGACATTCATAATAGTTGAGGGAATTCTTCTAAAAGTTACTAAAATCGTATATACAAAACTACACCTATGTCAAAGTATATTTATTGTCTTCTTATTAAAATATGAATTCATCAATTGTTTTTTTATTTATGGATTTGATATTGCATCTTTATTGATTTTTATAAAGAGGGGTTTTTGGATCACCCATATCTCTCTTCAAAATATTAATAGAACACAAGATACTATAAAAAATAGATAACATATGAAGATTTATAAAATGAGAAACTTTCCTATTACAAAATATCCTATGCCATCTAAAAAAATAAATGAACTATTTAAACAATTTATCAAGAATATTATCTCAAATTCTCCCTACTATATCTGATATTTTGTAATAATTATATTGAAGACTATTCTTAGAATAAATATTTGCATTCTCAAGATATTTTATGGAAATTTTAAAACCACATATATTTTTTAATTAAAATAACATTCTAATGCAAGCATAATAAGATTAAGGTTTGAGCATGAGATTGTTTATATTAAATCAATACGATAAGTCCTTATATCTCATCTAACTATAATGTTTTATATGAGTGATTTATGTTGAACAGTTTACATCAATTATTCTGTAGTTTATACAAAATCTCAAAAAGATATATAGTAAAACGTCAACATAAGATGACCATGCTAGCTAGCAAAATCTCCACTATTTCTACATCGAAGAGATATTTTTGGTGCTATGATCATATAGAGCATGAACTTTTTTATATTCTTTTTTATTTTTGTAAATGTTATAAAAAGGAGATTTATTACAAAGGAGAATTTGATGGTTGATGTAACTCCCCTGGGTTCACACAAGGCTGCAGTCCAAGGTGAATCCAAGAATATCAAACCTGTCATGCACCAACACCGTGTAACAATATGTTTCACCATTATAATTACTATCTCTCTAGTAGAATTAACAAACAGATGAAGATACAAAACATACAAAGAATAATACAGTAGTACAAAGAATAGAATAAGGATAGAAGAAGAAGTGTATAAATAACCATCATCAGGGCCAAACTCAAATAGAATAAAATATCTCTAAAATTGGAATAACTATAATATGTCTCAATCCAAGAGTCAAATAAAATCCCACTAAGGCACTCACCCTCTACAAAATAAAAATACAACCTCTAATGTCTGAAAAATAAACAACTACTGTAAAGCTCTGAAAATAACTACAAATATAATAACATAGATGGAAGCTAAGATGCAATTTCATCAACCTGCGACCCTCCGAGTGCCTGACTCACTACCTGAAAAGAGACGAAACAACGAGCGTCAAAGCGCTAGCGAGATCATCTCCACCGCCCTCACGGGGAAGGGGTAGGAGTATATAAGAAAATACTAATTAGTACATATAGATATAAAATCATCTATACTACACTAAGTGGAAATTGACATTTAGAAACCCATAACACGAGAATTATAACGTCAAGTGAAATAATCCAAACAAGTAAACCCTCATGTATATACCATGTCTCAAATTGTGAATCACTAACTACCAAACCCAATCCTATAAATGAAAAACAACACAAAATACTACAACTCCAAACCTCAACCATGATGAACTAATGTCACAATCTCAGACTATCCTCGGTTAGTTGGCACAGTCATAAGAAATATGTCATCTAACACAATCATCTCCATAGAATATGCCATGCATGCTAAGTATCCATAAATATTCCATACTCTTGGGTAATCTAACATGGAGTCAATACTACAACTGTGTATGTATGTATGTATGTATGTATGTATATGTGTGTGTGTGTGTGTGTGTGTATATATATATATATATATATATATATATATATATATATATACACACATGAAATAACAATACTCTTATAAGGTACCCACAATATTATGGGGAAACAACATCCTTACTCGATTGTTTTGTGGAGATAGGTAAATCACCCTATTCTGGAATGATGAATTCCAGATGATCATACAATAGAGTATAGGCATATCAGCCCAATTCGAAAACCTCGATCATCTTTGAGTATGGTACAATCGTGGTCTTATTGCGGGAATGCCTAACTCTAAGTGTGGTACAACCGCGGTTTCATTGCGGGAAAACTACTCATTACTTAGCATCCACTACTGATGAATTATATATCATGTGTGTTATTCCACACTATCAACTTAAACATGTGTCATGCATCTCAACTATACATATACTCTTAACTAAGAACATAAATTAAGTGTTCGTGCATGTATCTCGATGTATAGATCTATATCTCATGTTCACAAACACCTCAGGTATTAAACAGATCACAAGCACCATAATACAACATGGATTGATCGAGAAAATCCCTCAAATCAAACGAATACAACATAAAACGTGCACAAGCTGTGTGTGCTGGTCGGTCGACCGATGCCTATGGTCGGTCGACCGGCTAGAGATCAATTACTTGCTAACTATAGGTTTGTGTTCGTGTGTGTTTTGTGATTCTAATTCATTTATAACGATGTAAAATATGTAGAGAGCACTTTAAACTCTTATTTAACATTAGTGAAGTTCATCTAACACATTTAACAAGAACTATTACATTAAAATCCTTATGTAAACCCTAAACATGTACAAAAGCATCAAAATGTCTTGTAAGCCATCAAAACTCAGTTAAAAATCATGTTTAATTATTTTTAGATCTTAATTTACCTCTGAATATTCATTCTTAATAATCTAAACATGAAAGATCAGATCTTTAATCTCATATATTACAAAAGAACTATTTTTATGCATGAAAATAGGTTTTAGGCACAATAAAACCATATTAAAACTCATAAAAAACCAATTTAGAAAGGAGTGTAGGGTTAGCAGAGATGAAACTCACCTGAAAACTTGATGAAAAGCCTAAGGGTGCAAAATAACTCAGATCCCTAAGCCACACGCCAAAGATCTCGCCTTCACGTCGGGATTTTTCTTAACAAAGCTCTTGGAATCACTAAGATTTGATCTAGGGTTTAGAAGAGGAGATGGTGGCTGCTAGGTTTTGAAAGTTCTAATAAAATATGTGAGAATTGGTGAACAAGAGGTATATATAACATGAAAGTGAACCTTGTCCTCAAAATATCTGAATCCCACAGGAATCACGAAACTGGAAATTCCCGCGTCGGTCAACAGGTCATGGGCAGTCGGTCGACCGGCCATGAATTTTCCTATTTTGTGCATGTTTTTGCTCGTGGATGTTTTGACTCGTTTCTCTCTCTCATATATGAACTTGTTTGATCTCAAATCACTTCCTATCATACTCATACAACATTTAATGATATTTATCATGATAAAAATTCACTTATCATAATTAATCACATATTATCTTAATTTTTATGGGGTTTTACATTCACCCCCTAATAGAATTTCATCCTCGAAATTATGCAATCGTATCTTAAAGATTAATAATATGAGAAAAGCACTAAGAGGGGATAATTCAGATGAGGAAACCCTCACGTACACATCTCATACCATTAATTCCCAGATATGAACCATAAGCAAACATTTAAACTTAACAATCTAAAATGCGTGTGCTCCTACTTAACCCCTAATTCGTCAAAACTAGTACGTCAGGCAAAAAATCCAAACAAGGAACCCCCATATGTATATAACATATGTTCCGAATGATTAGGAACTAAGTTTTAATACCCCATTCTAGCGTTAAATATAAATGTGTTTGAACATAACATAATCATAAATTCATAAAAGCATACTCAACATTAACATCTTACCAGCTCAAACAGGTGTGGGTAGTCACGATGCATATCCTCCTCGCGCTCCCAAGAAGCTTCCTCAGCTCTTTTCCTGTTCCATTAAACTTTCACTAAAGGAATTACCTTATTTCTAAACCTCTTGTCCTCTCTAGTGAGAATACAAACTGGGATCTCAACGGTAGTCAAATCTGCTTGAATCTCAATCTCGGGTGCATCAATCACCCTCTGTTGCTCCTCATCGTGCAAATGCTTCTTAAGCATCAAAACATAAAATACATCGTGTACACTCCACATTGATACTGGAATATCTAATCTGTATGAAACAACTCCAACACACTCAACAATCCTGAATAGAACAACATATCTCGGGGCAAGTTTTCCCCATCTGTCAAATCACATAACACCTTTCATCGGTGATACCTTCAACATGACGAAATCTCAAACCTGAAACTCTAAAGGTCATCGCCTCTGATCTGCATAGCTCTTTTGCTAACTCTGAGCGGCAAGAATACGTCTCTAATCAATGCTACTTTCTCCGAAGTGTGTCTTACTAGTTCTAGCCCAAGCACTAAGAGGGGATAATTCAGACGAGGAAACCCTCACGTACACATCTCATACCATTAATTCCCAGATATGAACCATAAGCAAACATTTAAACATAACAATCTAAAATGCGTGTACTCCTACTTGACCCCAAATTAGTCGGAACTAGTACATCAGACAAAAAATTCAAACAAGGAACCCCCATGTATATAACATATGTTCCGAATGCTTAGGAACTAAGTTTTAATACCCCATTCTAGTGTTAAATATAAATGTGGTTGAACATAACATAATCATAAATGCATAAAAGCATACTCAATTTTAACATCTTACCAGCTCAAATAGGTGTGGGTAGTCACGACACATATTCTCCTCGCGCTCCTAAGAAGCTTTCTCAGCTTCTTTTCGGTTCCATTGAACTTTCACTAAAGGAATTACTTTATTTCTAAGCCTCTTGTCCTCTCTAGCGAGAATACAAACTGAGATCTCAACGTTAGTATAATATGCTTGAATCTCAATCTCGGGTGCATCAATCACCCTCTGCTGCTCCACATCACGTAAATGCTTCTTAAGCATCGAAACATGAAATACATCGTGTACACTCGACATTGATGGTGGAATATATAATATGTATGAAACATCTCCAACATGCTCAACAATCCTAAATAGACCAACATATCTCAGGTCAAGTTTTCCCTGTCTGTCGAATCACTGAACATGTTTCATCGGTGATACCTTCAACATGACAAAATCTCCAACCTGAAACTCTAAAGGTTGTCATCTTTGATATGCGTAGCTCTTTTGCCGACTCTGAGTGGCAAGAATACGCTCTCTAATCAGTGCTACTTTCTCCGAAATTTGTCTTACTAGTTCTGGCCCAAGCAATAATCTATCGTCCGGCTTTGCCTAACAAATCGGAAATCTACAAGGCCTCCCATACAAAGCCTCATACGGTGCCATGCCAATAGTCGTTTGATAACTGTTGCTATAAGCGAACTCAATCAATAGGATATGGTCCTCCCAGTTGCCTTGGAAATCAATAATGCATGCTCGCAGCATATCCTCCAATACCTAGTTCACTCTCTTTATCTGACCATCCGTCTGTGGGTGGAAAGTACTACTATATGACAACTTGCTGTCGATCAAATTTTGGAAACTCCTCCAGAAGTAGGACGTAAAAACTAAGCCTTGATATGATACAATCATCTCCGAGACTCCACGTAAATGAACTATCTCCTGGATGAAAATCCTCGCATAAGTCTCCGTCGTATAAGTCATCTTCACTGATAAGAAATGCACCGACTTCGTCAACCGATCAACTACCTCCCAAATGAAATCATTCCCTTTGCCTGACCTCGGCAAACCCATGATAATATCCATAGAAATATCTGCCCATTTAAACTCAGGAATGGGTAAAGACTGTAGGGTTCCTACAGGTCTCTGATGTTCTGCCTTCACTTGCTGGCAGGTAAAGCACTTAGTTACATACTCTACAATCTCCTTACACATGCCACTCCACCAAAAATACCTCTTCAGATCCTTGTACATTTTATTGTGCCTGGATGTACTGTATACCTGATACAATACACCTCATCAAATAAATTCTTCTTTAACTATGGATTATTCGGCATGACTAACCGGCCCTTCATTCTAAGACCTTTATATGCTTCAATAGTCAAATCAGTCTTAGGCTCTTTATAAATCTCCCCTTTTCGAATTTTGAATCTAAGAATCCTCTATCTGAGCTCTGACCACTCTATCTCTCCAAGATGGATTGTATAGATAAAGCTCCTAAAAAAATGCTTCCCCCACCAATCTCTGGCCTAAAATCAAACTGGCTGAGGGTGTAAAGATCTCTATATAATGATCACCTCAAAGCTGTAAGTCCATGACAACGCTTTCTACTCAACGCGTTCGCTACCACGTTCACCTTCCCCGAATGATACTGAAGCGTGATGTAATCCTTAATAAACACGACCCATCACTGCTACCTCTGGATGAGTTCCTTCTGGAAAAAAAGTACTTCAGACTCTAGTGGTCCATGAACAACTCGAATTGCACTCCATACAGATAATATCTCCATGTCTTCAGTGCGAAGACTACTACTGTCAGCTCTAAATCATGTGTGGGATAATTTTGCTCATGCGTTCTCAATTGCCTCAAAATATAAGCCACTACTCTTTGGGTCTGCATCAAAACAGCACTGAGACCCAATAACAACGCATCCGTAGAGATAATAAAAGTCTTATCACTACTCGGAATGATCAACACCGACGCTTTAGCCTTCAAAGTCTCAAAGGACTCCTAGCACTCCGTGCCCCAAACAAACTATACATGAAAACACTTAAACAAACTTGCCCAAAACTTGATTTTTGTTTTTCTTAGATGATTCAGAAGTTATAGGGCAAGGGGTATATATAGTTTCATGAAACAAAGCCCAAAAGCCAAGAAAATCCAAGCAAAAAAGACCAAAAAACTAAAAAATCAGGAAGCTAGAAAACTAGCCGTTACAGTGCCATCAGTCGACTGATGAACAGTGTTAGTCAACTGATGAGCTGATCGTTACAGGCAGCTCAACCTTCATCAATCGACTGATAAACTCATCACTCGACTGATGATCTGCTTCGGTTGACTGATGGTTCATTAGTCGACTGAGCAAAAACTTTCTACTTTTCTAGCCATTTTCTTCATTCGACTGATGATCCTCATCAGTCGATTATTAATGTGCACAGGGAATATTTGAACATTTAAAATTAAACTTTGAAACCTTTTAAAAATAGCAAATAAATTCAAAAAATTATAAAACTTTGGGAAATATTTATAAATATGAAAATAAACATGCTACAAAAAGATTTTTTCCAATTTCATTTCCCATTTATGAAAACTCATCATTTCATAAAATTGGTCAAAATACAAAATCTCAAAAACACATTTATGAAACTTCTTTTGAATGGATTAATATACTGTATAAAAGATATAATCGAGGTTTTTAATCTGTAAAGACTTACTATGCAAACTTTCAAAAATATGAAAACGATAAACCTGATTTGATTGATTTGAAATTGTTAAAGCTTAATTTTAATAAAATCATTTCAAGCACATATAAACATAAAACAAATAAGTGTGTATATAACTATATTCATGTGTTTCATATTTTTAGGGATAAGCTTGAACGTAAAAAACAAAAATGATGTGTGTTGTGTAATATTTGAGCTTTAATCATAATCTCACAAAGTAAACACACCTAGACTCACAAAACACTATACCCAAGTAGTTTGATCTTCAATAAAGCTCAATCTTGGTAGCGAGATAAAGCGATATTATTGTTGACTTGAATTGCAAAGCTTTATTCTTATTTTCGTTCCATCCTCCAATGTATATGATCGTGTAGGCGCAAGTCTAACCAACCTCCGATAGGAGGATCTTTGTGTGGAGTTCCTAACAAGCAAATATAAAACACTTGACAAACTGGTGTTAGGAATTGTTTGTTAATTATCAAAATAAGATTAGATAGTAGGCTCATAAATGTGAGACCTAACAGGGGGTGTCTGTTGTTCACGTGGAAATTACAGAAGAAAAGAGGAGAAAAGTCAGATTTATATCAT
>BQKN01065003.1:67285-89015 GCA_022839385.1 Asparagus kiusianus | reverse complement strand
GGTGGCTCGGCCACCGAGCCACCCACAGGTGGCTCGGCTTTGGCCGAGCCACCCATGGGTGGCTCGGCCTTAGCCGAGCCACCTATGGGTGGCTCGGCTTTGGCTGAGCCCCCTTAGGTGGGTTTTTCCGTCTTTTCGTTGTTCCCCGTTATTTCCGGTTCTGTGTTGTTCGGACGTGATTCGGTTTGTGGTTGACTTGGTTTGGAATCGACTTGTTGACTTGATTCCAAATATGGCAGTTAATCCGCTTCTGAGTTCGAGTCCGAAACCGATCTTGATTCGATCGTGGTTCATCCGAGTTCGCTCTTGTTTAGATGACTTGTTGACTCCTCGAACCGTTGGATTGATTCCACATGCGAATGGATTGTTGGCGTGCGGTTCGTTAGCCTCGTTAATCCACTTCGTCGCATATCGCTTGGCTTCGGCGTTGTGGGCTAACAGCTTTGTTTGGATACGTCACCCGATGATCCGTTTGTTGAATTGGCGTCGTCGAGCTGTGATAAGGGACCTATAGGCAATTTTATACGCCTACAGAGTTGTCCCGATTAACTCAGGGGGACATGTCAGTAGCTGATTTTAAGAGCCGGTTCATGGAGTTACTACATTTCACTGGCATGTGGCAGACGGGAGAGCGTCAGGCTCAGATGTTTTTGGCTGGGCTTCGCCCTAATCTCCGACGATAACTCGTGTCGAGGAGATTTTACTCAGTCAGGGAGGTAGCTGAGGCTGCCACGTCTCAGGAGATTGAGACCTCCATGTTCCAGAAAGACAAGGAGGGGAAGGCTAAGACAGGACAGAGCAGTGATAAGGGCAAGAACAAGAGAGGTTTTTCTGGACACCAGCAGCAGCATCAGGGCCCTCATAAAAAGGGACCCCAGCAGGATCAGAGAGCTCATCAGCAGCGCAGGTTCCAGGGGTCTTGTTTTAACTGTCACAAGGTCGGGCACAAGGCATCGGAGTGCCGTAGCGCACCAGCAGGAGCCCAGCAGGGCAAGGGTCCGAACCAGCAGCAGCAGCAGCGCCAGCAAGGCAGAGGTCAGGGCTAGCAGAACAAGCTCGATGCACCACCAGCAGCTCAGAGGACTGAGGGACAGATTCGGGTAGTTCAGGATGTTTCCCAGGGACAGATTATCCCCTATTCTCCAGCACCATCAGCAGAGCAGTCTTCAGCCACGGGCAGGGTATATGCAGTGGTGCCTCGTGATCATAGAGCCAGCGGAGCTGTAGTGGAGGGTACGTTCTTCGTGAACTCTCTTCCCGCCCGTATTCTTTTCGATTCGGGAGCTTCGCATTCATTCATCTCGCATGCATTTATGACTAGACTCCAGCTCGTAGCTCAGCCCCTAGACACCCCTCTATCTGTTTCCACCCCTTTAGGAGAGGTATCGCTTCTGGAGAGCGTTTGTAGGAGGTGTACCGTCAGTCTAAACGAGTCGGAGTTCGTAGTAGATTTGATAGTGTTGCATATGTCCGAGTTCGATGTCATCCTTGGTATTGATTGGTTGTCTTCCTACCATATTAGTATTGACTGCTTTGCGAAGACAGTCAAGTTGCGGGCGTCCGATGGGTCCGAGATGATTGTAGCCACCTCTCAGGGCAACCGATTTGCGGAGTCATTTCTGGCATACATCGAGGAGGTCATGTGACGGGATGAGGGTGCTGAGTTATTGGAGACTAGAGTGGTCTCAGAGTATCAGGATGTCTTTCAGGACATACTTGGGTTACCTCCTGTGAGAGAGGTTGAGTTCTGTATCGAGTTGCAGCCCGGCACAGCCCCGATATCCCGCGCACCCTATCGTATGGCACCAGCTGAGATGAGAGAGATGCAGACCCAGTTGGACGAGCTGTTAGCTCAGGGTTTTATTCGCCGGAGTCATTCTCCGTGGGGCGCACCGGTCCTCTTCGTGAAGAAGAAGGACGGCAGCATGAGATTATGCATAGATTATAGAGAGTTGAACAAGATCACGATCCGGAATAGGTACCCACTACCTAGGATTGATGACTTGTTTGACCAGCTACAGGGAGCATAGTATTTCTCAAAGATTGATCTTCGTTCTGGCTATCATCAGTTGCGGGTTCGGGAGATGGATATTCCCAAGACCGCTTTTCTTACTCGATATGGATCCTTCGAGTTCTTGGTCATGCCATTTGGGTTGACCAATGCACCCGCGGTATTCATGGATTTGATGAACCGGGTCTTCCGTCCCTTCTTAGATCAGTTTGTGATCGTCTTCATCGATGATATTCTCATTTACTCGAGATCGGAGACAGAGCACGAGGAGCACCTACGGATAGCATTGAGGACTCTTCAGGAGCATCAGCTGTATGCTAAGTTCAGCAAGTGCGAGTTTTGGCTTTCAGAAGTTAGATTTCTTGGGCATGTTATCAGTAGAGAGGGCATAGCAGTGGACCCAGCTAAGGTCACAGCAGTTCTTGATTGGGAGCCACCGAAGACGGTGTCAGAGATCCGCAGCTTTTTGGGCTTGGCTGGATATTATAGGAAGTTCATTCAGGACTTCTCGAAGATTGCGATGTCGATTACACGCCTTACGAAGAAGGGTGTACAGTTCATATGGAGCAGGGAGTGTCAGGAGGCCTTTGATATTTTGAAGGCTAAGCTGACCACAGCGCCGGTTCTGACTATTCCGAGCAGCGACAGGACATTCGTGGTGTATACGGATGCATCATTGGCAGGCTTAGGAGGCGTATTGATGCAGACTCAGAGAGTGGTAGCTTATATCTCACGACAGTTAAGGGTGCATGAGCAGAACTACCCGACTCATGACTTAGAGTTAGCAGCAGTGGTGTTTGCACTGAAGTCATGGAGGCACTACTTGTATGGAGTGCAGTTTGAGCTATTCACAGACCATCAGAGTCTGAAGTACCTCTTTTCTCAGAAGGAACTCAATCAGAGGCAGAGAAGATGGATTGAGTTTATCAAGGACTACGAGTTCGCGATTCAGTATCACCCAGGGAAGGCGAACGTCATAGAAGATGCTTTGAGTAGGAAGCGTCGACATCGGGTTGCGGCTTTGAGGTGTTCATTGTACAGAGACCTTGCCACCCTTAGCCAATTTGATTTTAGACCCGAGATTGGAGGAACTAGTGCATTCTTGGGAGCTATGTCAGTGCAGCCATCTTGGAGTGACAGGGTTGTCAGAGCACAGTTGGAGGACTCTTGGATTCAAACCCGTAAGGGGGAGATTTCCAAGGAGCCTGAGACCGATTGGACTATTGGAGAGGATGGAGGTCTACGGATGAAGGGTAGATTGGTTATGCCAGCTAGTGCAGAGCTGAAGAGGGAGTTGTTTGATGAGGCGCACCGTACTCGGTACACAGTACATCCAGGGACTACCAAGATGTACAAGGACCTGAAGAGGCGATTCTGGTGGAGTGGTATGCGGAGAGAGATTGCAGATTATGTAGCTAGATGTTTTACCTGTCAGCAGGTGAAGGCAGAGCACCAGAGACCAGTAGGGACCCTTCAGCCTTTGCCTATTCCGGAGTGGAAGTGGGCAGATATTTCCATGGATTTTATTGTGGGGTTGCCGAAGTCGAAGAAGGGGAATGACTCTGTGTGGGTGATAGTGGACCGATTGACGAAGTCAGCTCATTTCATTCCAGTGAGGACCACTTATACAGCTGAGACTTATGCGAGGATCTTCATTCGGGATATAGTTCGACTTCACGGAGTACCGGACACGATCGTGTCGGATCGGGGATCGGTGTTTACTTCACATTTTTGGAGGAGCTTCCAGGACTCTTTTGGCAGCACACTATCCTATAGCAGTGTGTTCCACCCCCAGACTGATGGCCAGACGGAGAGGGTGAATCAGGTGTTGGAGGACATGTTACGGGCATGTGTCATTGACTTCCAAGGCAGTTGGGAGGATCATATTCCACTGGTCGAGTTCGCTTATAACAATAGTTATCAAGCGACGATCGGTATGGCCCCGTATGAGGCATTGTATGGGAGACCTTGTAGATCACCGATATGTTGGGCCGAGCCGGAGGACAGCTTGATGCTTGGGCCAGAGCTAGTGAGGCAGACTACTGAGAAGGTAGCCTTGATCAGGGAGCGGATTTTAGCCGCTCAGAGCCGGCAGAAGAGTTATGCAGATAAGAGGCGAAGACCACTAGAGTTCCAGATTGGAGATTTGGTTATGCTTAAGGTATCGCCTATGAAAGGCGTGCAGCGATTCGGGAGGCGAGGAAAGCTTGCACCGAGATATATTGGACCTTTCCAGATTCTAGAGCGCATTGGAGCCGTGTCATACAGACTAGATCTTCCCGCATCTATGTCTAGTATACACAACGTGTTCCATATTTCTATGCTCAAGAAGCACTTGCATGATGAGGAGCAGCAGCGAGTGTTGGATGCACCGGAGATTGAGCTTCAGCATGATTTGACTACTATTGAGATTCCGGTTCGCATTCTTGCCAGAGAGGACAAGAGGCTTAGGAACAAGATAATTCCCTTGGTAAAAGTTCAGTGGAACCGAGGAGGCATTGAGGAGGTTTCTTGGGAGCGCGAGGAGGACATGCGTCGTGATTACCCACACTTGGTTGAGGAGGTAAATAAATTCTTGTTTGATTTCATGTCTTAATCTATGTGCATATCTTTGGTTATGTTTACATTTAACGCTATAATGAGAATACTTTCGCTTGATTTTTAATCTTTTAGAACACATGGTATATGTATGGGGGGTTCCTTGTTTGGATTTTTCACCCGATGTACTAGTTCCACTAGATTAGGATTTGAGCGAGAATATTACCATTTTAGATCGTTAGGTGTAAATATCTCTATAAAGTTATATAAGAGTTCATATTGCAAAGTTCGTATGATTTCCGAATTTCAAGAACGAAATTCTTTTAAGGGGGGAAGAATGTAAAACCCCGAAAATTTCTATAGTATATATGTATATATATATATATATATATGTGAATTATTAATAGTAGATAATTCCCTTGTGATGAATAACTATAGAATCATAAGATATATATATATATCAGTGTTTGGGAACCCAGCAAGTGTTTGCAAGTGGGGGAAATCGAGTGCGTTGGCGATCAGCAGGTTATATGCCATCAGCAGGCATTTTTGTGCTGATCGGTCGACCGACGCGGTCGACCGGCGCGGTCGACCGGCGCGGTCGACCGATCAGCGATCAGAGGGTTTTTACAGGTTTTGGTTTCGGGTTTTATTTCTTGGGCTAATGGGTTTCGGGTCTGGTTGGGGAGTTGGTATTTATACCAACTCAACCCAGGAGAGTTTCTCCCCACCTCTCATGTTAACCCTAGCCCCCTTTTCTTTTTCCTCTTCCCTCTCAAGAACCCTAGTTTGGACCTGGTGATCTCGGGGGGAATCTGGAGAAGCTGCTTTGGGGGTCTGCAGATCAGGTAGAAGAAGGTCCTCAGCGGGAGTTTTAGCAGCAACCAAGGCAAGTATCATCTCGCCCAACCCCTCACCCCTGTTCATTACTGTTTATTTCGTTTTTGTTTTTTTTATGAGGTTTTGATAAGCCAAAGAGATATTTTCATATAAAAATTGAGATCTTTATATTAGAGAATACAAGATTTCAAGCTTCCAGTTTTTCAAAAGCTCACCAGTGTTCTGTTAACGAAGTGTTCTGTTAACGAAGATTCAGATCTGAAAATTTTCTTAAACAAGAGTAAAATTATTCCTACATGCTATTAAAACGTTTTTGTTTCCTTCCCCAAGAATTTTGTATATCAAATGGTAGATTTTGAACTCTGATTTGGATGTGTAGCCCTTGTTATTACAGAGTTAAGACTTTTGTTTCCAGGTTTAGCAGCTGACAGAAAACCCAAATCTGGGTTCTGTCCGCTCGGCGGTCGACCGACGCGGTCGACCGCTGAGCTCGAATGGGAATTTTGGTCGGCCACGATAAATTATCGGTCGACCGCGATTCAAAATCGGTCGACCGAGACAAATATCGGTCGACCGACGGTTCTGGCGGGCGACCGTTCTGATTTGTATCAGAGTTCGGTCGACCGGATCGGTCGACCGCCGATCCTCTGTTGCAGATTTTCCAGATTTGGTGTTTTGGGTATTTTTACTCCTATTCGGGGGTTTGTCTGGTTTATCTGACCTGGTTATTAGTCCCACTATGTGTCTATGCATGATAGATGACCTGAGGGTGTGAATTTGGGACATATACACTGATTTGGTTATGAAACTGATAAGTAGATTTTACTACCTGCTTTGTAGCGATCTTATACTAATCCTACAGTCCTCGTGTTAGACTATAATCCATAGAAGTCCTCGTGTTGGACTATAATCCCTCTCCGTCCTCGTGTTGGACAATTGACACTTACTCCATGAGTTTGGAAAACTACGATGGCTAGTTCTTGTATCGGACATGGTTCTTCACCCTGCATGTGATTATTACTACATTTCACAACATACTGATTACGTAAATTTGGCATGACACTTATGAAGGTTTTGACACAATTTTCATGTAATGAATATTGTGATATTCACGTTGATTATGTTACAGCACTGTAATTATGCTCTGGTGTTCGTTGAGTTCATTTTATCATTGTTATTGTACTAGAACCTTAGGTTTGGTATTTAGGAGTTTACAATTTGAGATGTAAGGTATATACATGAGGGTTTCCTTGTTTGGATTATTTCGCTCGACGTACCTATTCTCGTGTTATAGATTCTTAAATACTTAAACCCTTATTTCGTAAGATCAATGAGTTTAGATCTATTTATATATTATCTGTATTTTCATAACAACGAGCCCTATTCCCTTGGGGGTTGGTTGTGATGTTACTCGCTAGCGCTTTGACGCTCGTTGTCCCTCCCCCTTTCAGGTCACGAGCCAGGAGCACGGAGTGTCGCAGGTTGATAGCGGATCACTTTAGTGTTTAGCTTTACATTTTAGTCATGTATTATGTATCTTTGGCTCCACTGTAGTTGATGATTAGACATTGAGGACTTTTTCATAGAAGTTGTAAAGGCTGTGTGCCTTATTTCCTTTTTGTCAGATATTTGTATTTGAGACTTGTTCAGTACCCCAGTTTTATTTATTCTGACATTGTTTATGTATTCCCATTTGTTGGATGATGAGATATCTATTTGATCATTTAGATTTCATCAGTTATTCGAGTATTACCTTTCACCTGCTTTTGTACCTACACCTGTTGTTGATTCTACTAGATAGATGTTAACTGTGATGGTAAAACATGTTATTGCACGGTGTGGTGCATGGCAGGTTTGACATTCTTGGTTTCACCTTGGACTGCAGCCTTGTGTGAACCCAGGGGCATCACAATATGTATATTGTATATGTATTATATGTATATAATAAACTACGAAAGAGCTGTAAACATGAGATAAAAGTTATTGTAACAACGTTTGATGAAAAATCATTTATATGATAGAAAACATCAAAAAAAAAACATGTTAAGTGTTCATATATTGAGCTTACATATAATCATACAATATATGTAAGTGTAGTAAACATATACCTAGGTAAATCCACGCAAATGAACTTGAATCTTTAACACTTGATTGGCGTGTATTGAAATACCTAAAAAGAGAAACATAAACACAAAACACTAGAGAACATATTAGTAATAAATTGTTTGACAAATCATCATCAAAACTATAGGGTCAACATGTCAGTGGGGTAGCAATCTTGGAAAAATCCTGAATGAATTCCTGTAGTAGCCGATAAGCCCTAAGAAGGGATAAATTTTTGTAACGGTCTTTGGCGACTACCAATCAAGAACTGCCTCCACTTTAGCCAGGTCAACTGTAATGCCCTCCTTGCTAATTTGGTGGCCAAAAATCTGATCTCCAAAAACAAAAACTCATATTTGCTAAATTTAGCATATAACTGGTGCTCCCGCAAAGTCTGCAATGTGAATCGATGATGTAGCTCATGCTCAGCCTCTGACTTCGAGTAGATGAGGATGTCATCGATGAAAACAATCATGGACTAGTTTAAATACGGATGAAAACCTAATTTATCAAATCCATGAATACTGCGGGTGCATTAGTTAGCCCAAATGGCATGACAATAAATTCAAAGGACCCATATCAAGTCAGAAATGTTGTAAACCCCGAAAATTTGAATATTTTGTAAAAAATAATAATAAGTATGTTATATGGTAAAAATATAATATATTTTGATGTTTGAGTATGATAGGAATTGATTTGAGATTAATTCAATGTATATTTGTGAATATATGAGTGCAAATGCACAAAACATGCACGAAGAGAAATCTATAAATATGACTAGGTAAGAGTTTATATTTTTTACACACTGATGTAGTTTGAATCTGGAAAAACTCAAAAGAACAAATTTGTAGGTCTCTTCAGTAAATTTCCAATAAATCTTAAATTACCTCATTCATAGGTCGCATGAGAAAGTTACAGTTAAAATACCGAAGGTTATTTTCCTAGTCAGACTAGGTTTTCTGGTTCGGGTCAAACGAGTTTATTTTAGATTTGCATATATATATATACATGTGTTTTTTACAAAAATTATTATCTTTTCATCAGAGTTTCAAACCCTAGAAACCCCTCTTCCTCTCTCTCAAACCCTAGCTCTAAAGTTAAGATTTTGGGAGCGTCTTATGAGGCGAGAAGCGAGGAAAAGGTGAGATCTATGACGTTTAGCGACGAGGAATCATTTCACATCAGTTTCAGAGGCTTGCACACGTGATAAAGCAAGATCATCTACATCCAAACCCATCCCCATACTGTTTAATGATTATAAAAGTATTAAATCAATGTTTTCATGCTTAAGGCTTAACCTAATATGAAAAAGATGATATTTTTGATAATTAATCTTAACCCAATACCAGATCATTAGCTTTTCCTAATTGTTTATGATAGTAACATGATCATGATCATTAGGGGTGATTAAATTTTTTATTTTTTAAACTTGTTAATTATGTTTAACTCATGTGTTAACCCTAATTTATTGTCTAATTGAATTATAAAGAGGTTTAGTTTTTGTTTTCATCATAGATTATAGAAAACTACTGCATGTGTATAACATTTAACTGGAAATTTGAGATAGCATATAAATACTAAACTGAACAAAACTAGTGTCAAATAAAATCTATATGAACATATTTTCGAAAATGAAAAACCATTCTAAGAAAGAGTTTTTATAGAGAAAGATATACTAAATTTACTAATAACATGTTCTGCAGAAAACTTCTGCACGTGTATAATATTTAAGTGAAAATTTGAGATATCATATAAACTCCAAACTAAACCGAACTAGTTCCTAATGATAGCTATATGGATCTAGTTTCCAAAAAAGAAAACTATTCTTAAAAAGAGTTGTCCAGAGAAAGATATACTCAATTTACTAATGATATATTTTACAGAAAACTACAGATATGCTGATTTGAAATAATTGATATATTACGTGAAGGTTTCTTTGAGTTTTCATTTTAATTAATCATTCTTAAAACCTAGGTTTGTGATACCTAAGTAAGATAAACATGTTTAAATGAATTTTACCTCTGTTCATGGAGTAGTTTTTATCATGTGTTGATAATCACTTTGTTTACATATGAGATAATTGAAGAAATTATTTAATTAGGATGTTAAACCCTAATTTTGAAGATATAATAATTTAATTTGATGATTTAGATAATTCCTGTTGCATATGCTAAGTATAAAATCTCGTTTTAACGTCATAATATGTACAATTGACATAAGCACTGTTTGTGCACGAAAGAATGCATGTCTTGACAGAGTAGTCGACTACTAAGCTTAGTAGTCGGCTACTCGTGCCCAGTTCAGTATAATAGAAACTGTGTGTTTACAGAGTAGTCAACTAATGTTCTTAATAGTCAACTACTGATACTGATATATGTTATTACAGAGTCTGGATGGACTCAGTGTAGTCGACTACTAAGCATAGTAGTCAACTACTAAGGCTGTTGCCTGAATTTTTGTTTTGCCTCTGTTTGAGATATGTTTGCGGGTTTCGAGCCACACATCTTTCTATGTAAATTCACGAATAGTGTAGCAGCACACACATGGGTATGCTAAAAGGAATTATAATGGGTTTTGACCCGATTATTTTGAGAAAGAGTTTAGTACATATTATACACACCTTTTGGATATCATTGATGAGTTCAGTTCAGTTCTACAGAGTTAGTGTGTCAATATTCTATTTGTACAGGCTATTGAGTCAAGTTTGGATGCTTTATCTAGCAGTTCGTTCGTACGAGGGTGCGATAAGGCTTGTGAGGCGTACTTCTAGGAAACTTATATGGTAGGTCGTTCCACACTCATGTTAGGCACTAAGATCGCGCTGAGATAAATGAGTTGCGTACACTAAACAAGATACCTACAGGGTAGTCCATTGTACATGATAATGCTAAGTATCAGAATCTTACACGAAGTTGCATTGAGATAGTTAAATGATAGCCCGAGTCGTTGGCGGATACCAGTTATGTTTTTGACTCACTGCTAAAATATATGACTCAGAGTACTTTACATTTGAAAGTACACAGGATTTGTGTCGGTATTCATTCTATCTTCCTAGTGATAGTGGAAGATATTATGAATACGATATATTGTTGTCTTTACTTTCTTTTACTATTTTTTTATTTTCTTAGTTAGGATCAATAATTAGCGATTTTAGAATTTGAGACATATGATATATACATGAGGGTTTCCTTGTTTGGATTATTTCGCTTGACGAACCAGACTCGTGTTGTGGATTTCTAATTGTTGATTTCATTTAGATTGTTTATCTTTTGTTCAATATTAATATTTAGATATTTGTAATTTGAGACATATGATATATACATAAGGGTTTCCTTGTCGCCCGACGTACTACGTCTCGTATTATAGGTGTCTAAATATTTATTCCATTAAATATGGGGGAAAATAATCTAGGTAGACTATGTTTAATAGATAGAGCCTCTGCTCTATCTAGCAGCCCTTCCCCTGGGGACGGATGGAGGTGATCTTGCTATAGCGCTCTGACACTCTTGTTGTTACTCTTTTTCTTCTAATATTATTTTAAGTAATTCGGAGTACCGGAGAGTCGCTGGATGATGAAGTTTTTACATAGTCACCATCATATGATATTTATTAGAGGCTCCGCCATAGTTTTATATTTTAGTCCAGACCTGAGAGTTTATTTCATAGTGTAAAGGCTGTATGCCTTAGTACGATTTTCCATTGTTTCTTATCGAGACATATTTATTCATTTTGGATATCAGATGTATTCCAGGTTGTTCATTAAAACATGATTTATTTATGAGATACTTCTTTCTATATATGTCTATTGTAGTTATTTCCTTTCTTTTGCATGTTTTGTACTTGCACTTTATTTTGATTCCACTAGAGGATATTACTATGATTGGTAAAACTTGTTGTTGCACAGTATGGGTGCATGGCAGGTTTAACATCTCTGGGTTCATCGTGGAATGCAGCCATATGTCAAAATAGGGGTTTTACAGTTGGTATCAAAGCTCTTGTTCTAGTATCCTTAGGATCATCCTGTACATTGTTTAATTTGTTTCAATTTATGAATCCTAAAATGGTAATCATATATTGTTTGAATTGAATTATGTGATTTTAGGAAGTGATAGTTCAAACCATTATAAAAAATCTCATCAACTAAATAATGTATTAATAATTCAAGCAGTAAAAATAACAAACATTAATAAATATAGTTTAAACTAGATACTTTAAAGTAGAGAGATCTATTCGCCACAAAAAATAATAAATATCAAGTAATGTAAGCAAGGGTAAATTACACAAAATTCCACCTTACATTTTTAAACTGTTATAAAACCCACTAAAACAATGATTTTCCATCAAAATTTCTTATAATCACATTTTATTATAATTTTATATCCTCATTATCTATTTTATATGAATAAATATGCTACTAATAATTATTCTTATCTTTAATTGCAGGTTAATGAAGAATAAATCTCAAACTCCAATCTCTCAACAAAAAGCCTTTGATTTAATGAAGAAATGAAGTCTATGAAGCCAAAGGAATTCTTTCAAATATTTAATAAAGAAATAAATCAAAGCCCAGTGGAAAAATCAAGAGAAAATGCCAAAGCCCAAATGTCAAAGCCCAAAAGTCCAAGCTAAAGCCAAAGACCCAAACCCAAAAGCCAAATACAAGAGGATCTGCGGACAGCACACAGGAGAAGGGCAGGCATCGATGCCTGCATCGATGCAGACATCGATACCCTGGGCAGTTAGTTACGAATCTAAGGCTGATTTTTGATGTTTTGGATAAGATTTCAATCCAATGGCTCTCATTCACTGATGTTTACTATAAATAAGGGTAGAGAGTGAGGGGTTAGAGGGGTAAAAATTTTTGTTACTTTTTTTGGAGAGGAGGGCTACTCTTAATTGAGAAGGCCTTCTAAATTTGTAACTTTTGTTACAATTAATAAAATAATTTTTTCACCACTTTAAATTTTTCTCTTCTTCTCTTTGTTGGATGATGAAGATGAAGATGAAGATGAAGAATTATTTGAAAGTTTGCATTTCTTTTTTATTTCTTTTTTATTGCTTATTAGTTTAGATTTATTTCTATGCTTGTAGTTAGATTTTATTTTCTTGTTAAATAGCCAAGAGGCTAGAACCCTCTTGCCTTAGATTTATTTCATGCTTATAGAGTAAATTTATTTTCTTGTATTTAATTCTTGCAATTTATTTTGTAGTTTAGATTTTGTAATTTATTTTATAGTTAGATTTTAATTTCTTATACTATTCACCTTGAGGCTAGAACCCTCTTGGGTTTAGTTTTTTTTGTTTATTTTTATTTTGTTTGATTCGCCTTTAGGCTAGAACCCTCTAGGGAATCATCATTTTCTAAGAAGTGGGTTCAATTGTAGATTACCCATATCTATAATTGAATTCACCATCTTTAATTTCTTGCATTTTCTTTTATTCTTGAATTTTGTTCTTCATTCTTAATTTTTTTATTTGTTTCTTGATTTTTTCCTTCTTGCCTTATTGATCACACTCATTCTTTGTCACATCCACTCTCACTTACATTTTGCGCCGCTTTACACACTATCACTTTCACTTTCATTATCTCTCCACAATCACATTTATTCATCACTCCTATTTATCACGCACACAACATAAGAATCGGTTTTATATTTTCTCCTACAAAAACACCTTCCTCATGGGATCAATATCTTTATACTATAACTTGACACGGTTGTGGACTTGTAACCTTTTTGGTACATGTTTATGTCGCATCAAGTTTTTGGCGCCGTTGCCGGGGAGGGTGCTTAAGTAGCTTTTAATTATTTTGGTTCTTTAACTTGTGTGTTTATTGTGAAAGAAACGCTTTGAGCTTGAAGATCGCGGATTGGAGAACTAGGATTTGAAGATTTGCTTTCGGGTAAGTCTTGTTTCTAGCGTTTTTAATTCCACCCCTTTTAGTTAGCTTTACAATTAGAGACAATTAGGATTATAAAAAAAGAGATTTATTTTTGTTGACCATAATAAAATCCATCTTTCACTTGGACATTTACTAATAAGATAATAAACTCAAACAATGTTCTCCCTTCTCATAGTTGTTTGATTGTTAACCCTAATAAAAAATATAAAGATTTTCTTTTTATCACCATTTTTAGTCGCTTTTAATTTTTAGGGTTGCATTTCATATAGTGTAGGAATTCACCAAAGTGATTGTAGCACTTGATTTGGCACATACTTAAAACATTCTTAAGGGCAAAACACCTAATCAAGATAAGGTAAGAGATTTCATCACCCTTTCCTTAGCCCACAAATCACTAATTCTTTACTTCACAAACTCAAGCCTTCTAAAACTCATTAGACATTGGCCCCTAAGGATTCGAGCTCAATAAGGAACAAGAAATCCTTAAGTGAACCGGTTTAAGTTTTCTCAGATTAGTTGGTGTCTAAGGCAAGGTTTAGGGGTTGCGTAAAGCGCTTCGTAAGGAAAGAGGTACTTAATTGATCTTTGATCACCCTCTAGTACTATCCTTACCTAGCTAACTACTTGGGTAAAACTTTAATCTTTTCATTGTAGGAGTTTTTGGTTAGGAGCTGGTCTAGTGAGTTAGGCTAAACCCTAGAATTAGAGTGATTAAAAAATGATTGTTTTGATTTGTTTTAGTTGGGATTTTTCTTTATCCTTTTCTTCTCATAAAAAAACTAATTCTTTTTTCTTTTTTTATAAAAAAATAAAAAAATAAAAAGAAATAGTTTTGGTGTATGCAACAGTGGATTAGGGATAATACACGTCGATTAATTCGCTTTGAACCAATCTTAGAAATGGAGCATCCTAATCCACCCGTTCTTCATGATATGTGCTATCCCATTAGGAATGCAGTCCCCTCTTGCATTAGGCTCTCCGAAACAAATGGAATAAATTTTGAGCTTAGACCGCATTACATAAACATGCTTCCCAAATTCCTTGGAAATGAAACAGAAGATGCATATATTTTTATCTCGGATAAAAATGAGAGAATTAACAGAAGATGCGATCAAACTCAGATTTATTCCATTTGCTCTTAAAGACAAAGCAAAAAAATAGCTGTATAGCTTACCCCTAAATTCCATCACTACGTGGGAGGAATTTATCACCGTTTTTCTTAAGAAATTTTTTCCTATCCATAAAACGGTGAAGCTAAGAAACAGTATCATGAATTTTAAGATTGTCTCAGGAGAACCCTTTTGGAAGTATTTTGACCGGTTTAAAGATCTTCTCATCCAAAGTCCTCATCACGGTTTAGAAAAATGGCGATTGTGCCAAATAATTTATGAAGGATTAGATTATTCTGCAAAAACTTCCTTAGAATCAATGTGCCACGGGGATTTCATGAGGAAAAACGCTGATGAAGCTTGGGAGTTTTTAGAGAGTCTTTCTGAAAAAACCATGCAATGGGAACACTGTGATGACCGAGTGTCATCAGTTCCCCAACCTAAATCCAATGGTATTTCCTTAGAGTCGAACATTGTATCTGAAGCTAGGATGGCCATAATCATACGTAGGTTAGAAGCTTTAGAAATCAAGGAAAGAGCCCCGGCTCAAATCAATCAAGTTTCAGCCTCAGGATGTCACAACTGTTTGTCACCATCTCATATTTCAGAAGAATGTCCTCTCTTAGGAAATAATCAGCCATTAGGACAGGTCAACGCTGTATTCCAGTGTTCTGTAAATGATCAATTCTCTCCAACCTATAATCCAGGTTGGAGAAATCAGCCTAACGTTGCATGGAATCAAGGAAATTCTCCCGGAACTCAAAACTTTACACCCGCTTCGACCTAACATTTTCCTAGGGGAAACACAGTTCCTTTCAATTCTCATCCACAATATCAACAACCCAATCCGCTGTATCAAAATCAGTCTCCTCTTCATCAAGCTGTAATTCAGATTCCTCACAATCCAGATCAGGATAAATGTCTTAATGTCTTGGAAAGGGGTTTGAAAACCATAATTAAGGCCTCCACTTAAACCACGAATATGTTGACTCAAACGTCCAGCACTCTGAATTCCTTTATGCAATCAGCCGGACAAATGCTCAATTCCAACACTCAAGCTATAGCTAGATTAGAATCCCAGCTTGGTCAACTAGCTAGTGCCGTGAGTGAAAGACAGAAAAGAAAATTTCTGAGTCAACCCGTGGTCAACCTGTGGTCAACCGTAAGGACACAGTATGCAGTTCATCCTATGAAGCCCAAGTGAATACAATCCATTCACTTCGGTCAGGTAGACAGGTCGATAATCAAGTAAGAACTCCTCTAAGTCAAACTCTTGATCCAGTACAAATTCCTTCTCCTTCTCCTTCTGATGAATCTATTCAACAATCACCCTTCTCAGATGACCAAGAACCTGAACCTGAACCTGAGCCTGCTTTTGATAGGTTTAGACCAGTTGCGCCTTTTCCAGATAGACTCAGGCCTAGGAAACACTCCCCTCAAGAGGAGAAGATCCTAGAAATATTCAAGCAGGTTAAGGTCAATATTCCCCTCTTAGATGTAATTGAACAAATTCCATCTTATGCCAAATTTTTGAAAGAATTATGCACTAAGAAGAGGAGAATAAATGTTCCAAAGAAAGTCTTTTTAGCCGCCAATATCAGTGATATGCTCTCAAATCCCATACCTTTGAAATGTAAGGATCCAGGTTCTCCTATCATTTCATGTGTTATTGGTAATACTCACATTGATAAGGCGCTTTTAGGCTTAGGGGTTTTATAGTTGGTATCAAATCTCTTGTTCTAGTATCCTTAGGATCATCCTGTGTCAAGTAGTGGAACTAGAGTAGAGTTTCTTAGGATTCATGTATAGAGTCCGCTAGAAATTCCTAGAAAGAGTGAGCATGTTATACACGTGTGTATGTATATATATATATATGTATATATATATATATATGAGGAAACTGTATATACACTGCCAGCTCTCTAAAATCGTGCGCTGCAGGGGCTTCTTCGCAAAAAACCCGCCTTTATCTCCATGAAATAAATCCCCGTGACCTCTCTCTCTCTCCCCCCAAATCTCGCCCAATTTTTTCCAGAGATCCCCAATTTCACACCCTCCTCCTCCGTCGCTCATCCTCCTCCGTCCTCCTCCCAAAACGGAGCCGTTAGCCGTCACGAGACTCGTCGCTGCCGTTCCCCAAAGACACTACACCCGATCTCGAGATCCGTCGCCTTCGCCTGCAACAGATCCAACGTCAGCCGTCGCCGATCTCGAGCCTTCGAAGGAGGAGGTCGTGAGGATCTTCGCCATCATCGCCAGCGTCACCTCGAGATCCGTCGCCTTCGCCTGCAACAGAGCCGTCGTCAGCCGCCGCCGATCTCGAGGTCTTGTGATCTTGTCGTCATACTTTCTAAGGTGAATACTCATACTCAATACTCTTGTGAAAGGTAGCCAGTCCATCGACCTCTCTCTAATGACTATGTTAGCCTCTTAATGAAGAAGACTAAGCAATGGAAAATAAATTAGGGTTGTATATTTATAATGATATGTTTGGGCAAATCCAGTGTTCTAACTCATTGGCTGAGGAAAGCTCCTCCGACTTTGTAAAAATTGAGGCAGTTGTGGTAGCTGCCGATTAAAAAAATGATTATCAATTAATATCTCTTTTAACATTTAATTTGAGTTAAGATATTGTATGATTTGATTACGAATTTGACGTTTCTGAAAATCGTATTGAAGTTTTGTTGCACGTGACAATATCAAACCCCCTCCAATATTTGTCGAAGTATGTTCAAGTGCTTATGTTTTGCAAACAGAAGAAATTAAGATTCCAAAATCGAAATGTTTTTAACTTGTGATCTGCTTATTTGATGGAACCTCGTGATCTGCTTATTTGATGGAATCTCCATTTTAATTATTTGATGGAACCTTGTGATCTGCTTATTTTAATTGTACACATCTTTATATTAAATTTCATAAAACCCCATATAAGTTTGGGTGACTTTGACATAACTCAAAACTCACTATCGCTATGGTTTTTTGGAACTATTTTTGACCAACGAATTAAAAGCAAAATAATTGGTGGGCATTTTCTTTAGTAACTACTATAACTAGAATCTAAATGCTAAGTCTGTATTCCTAACCACAATAGAAATACTAAGTTTGTTTTTCTTGAATTTATTTTCTTCCTTAGGAGTTCGGAATGGAGTCAGAAAATTCAACTACAGTAGAGTTCGGAATAGGAGAATCAAGTGTCATTGGAAGTGGAATTGCGGCCAATACTATAAATCATCCTAAACCTCTACTTGGGATGAAGTTTAATAGTTATGAAGAAGCTTATAACTATTATAACTCTTATGCATTGTTGATGTGTTTTGGAATAAGGAAGAGCACGATAAATTACTCTCGTAAGACTAGAGAAGTGGTAGACAGAAAGTTTGTTTGTGATAAGGAGGGCTATAAATCTAATAGAGACAAGATAGAGATCTCACTTCGGCGAGAGACCTGAGTGGGATGTAAGGCAATGATGCGAGTCAAATTATTGGAGGACAAATCATGGGAGGTCACGGGGTTTGTTGAAGAACATATAAATCATGTGTTGAGTAGTCTAGACAAAGCAAAAATGCACAGATCACATCAACAATTCCATAAAACTCAAAGATGTAAAAAACTTATTGATAGTCTGCGAGAAGAAGGTATGCCTCCTTCCACTATTTCTCACGTCATCAACGCAACTAATGAAAGAGAAGGTGAAATAGTGACACCACAACAATTCATTGATCATATCAGAACCCAAAGAGTCAACAATATTGGTCATTAATGCATATCTATCATTCGTCATTTTCAGAGTATGACAACGAATGATCCAGAATTTTATTTTGCAATAGAAGTAGACAGTAGTGGACAAATGAGGAGTGTTTTCTGGGCCGATGGAAGATCAAGAGCATCTTATTTGCAATTCATTGATGTTATTGTGTTTGATGTGACATACAGAACTAATAAGTTCAGTCTTCCATTTGCTCCATTTACTGGTGTAAATCACCAGAGGCAGTCTACTTTACTTGGTTGTGCATTATTAGCCGATGAACAGGAAGATACCTTTGTGTGGTTATTTCAAGAATGGCTGAAATGCATGTGTGGCGTTGAACCAGGTGCTATTATAACAGATCAGGATAGAGCAATGTGTAATGCTATTCACTCAGTGTTTCCAACAACAAGATACCGTTATTGCTATTGGAGCACATTCCTCAGATTACAGTTCGTGATCCTGATAGACCTGCAATGACTAAAGGTCGTCCACGCAATGCTACTAGAATCCAGTCAGGTTTAGAACAAGCACAAGAAAAGAAAGAAAGGAAGAAACGTATATGTAGCAGATGTGGTGAACTCGGGCATTATAGAACTAGCTGTAAAGTCAACTTCCCAAGGTATAATTAATATTTTTTTATGAAACTTTTTTTGTTTGATTAAATTCTCAGTAATGATTATTTTGTAATGTGATTTGCAGCTCAATTCTCGGTAATGATTAAAATTTTCTCGGTAATGAAGGGCTTAATATTTTTGAGGTAATGATTTGCAGCATTTGTTTACAAATATGTGAAGGGCTGAATATTTTTTAATGCGTTCAATTCTCGGTAATGATTAAAATTTCTTCTCTTTTATGCAGCTATCTTGTAATATCCGAGTGAATAGCATCAATGGTGGGTGGGTGGAACACAGGTTGAGCATTCTCTTTTATGCAGCTATCTTGTAATGTGATTTGAGCTTATATTCAGCTACTTGAATTGTAACTTTTTCTGTTTGATGATGTTCATTTGGATGATGTAACTTTGGTTGAAACTTTGGAGGTAACTGTTGGATGTTGTAACTTTGGAGGTTAAGTCTGTCTTTGATGAAACTCTGTTTGATGTCATAGTATTAATAATACAGCTTGTAGCTTAACTAATATACTTTTTATTTTGATTGTTAGTTAGAAGATTGCCAAAATTATCGCATATATATGAGCGTCGATGATATCTGCCTCTTGTGGTTTTTTGGTATTGTAGTTGTGAGCTATGATTTGATGGTTTCTGAATGCATCTGATATAGAAACCTATGTTCATCATCGCAGTATGGAATTTATGGATATATGTTGATTCTTGGCATACAGGATACGTTCAGGCATATGGAATAGTGGCAACGGGAATAACTAGATGTAGAGTCCTCAAAGCAGAGCACATTATGTGACAATTTTGTTGCTTGGAATTATATTGCAAGAGTGTTTCATTACGAAAATGAGAAGCAAGAACAATGAAGGCAGATATGAGGTCTCTATTGTGATTATTGCGCCATGTAAAATTGAATTTACATATAGTTATTGAATTCGGAAAAGATAGTTATATGCACTTTTGTCTTCAGAAAGTAGATATTGCATGTGTTGCTAATATATGTGAAATTGAACCACGCAACAGGCAATCGTTTTCATGTCATTAATATTTTAGTAAAAATATCATATAACAATTATATTTGTAAACTTGTAGTCTTGTTCCAGCGATCAAAGTTTCTGACTCTCAGCCCTTGATTTTGTAGATCATAATCATCTAAGGTTTGGTGGACGATATAATTTGCATTGATTAAAAGGTAAGAAGGATAATATATAGTTAAACAAGAATGGAGATAATTATACCTGAAGATCTCATCAACATACACTTCAACAAAGAAGGATAATACATTCTTACACCCTACTTAGCACAAATCCAATAAAAATACCAAATACAAATCCAAGAAAAATACCAAATAAAAGAGCAAATATAACAAGCTTCAACAAATCCATAATATCAATCTCAATCTTTCTCTTTTCCGCACTTCTCCACTTGACACGGCTCTTGAAACTTGCGGCCTCACGCTCGACAGCTTCGTCTGAACAAGCTCTGTCTTTGACCTTCAAACTCCTCTTCATCAGATATCCATTTGAAGAATCCACAATTACTCACTTTCCAATTAGCGCATCCTAAAAACAATCGCCCAGGGTTCGTCTTAGTTCCAGATCTAGAGAGTATAGCCCTCCTTCCACAATGGCACAACAGTCCATGACGATTGCTTGAAGATGACTCCATGATCCACGGCTACAGATGCTAAAGTTTGCATATTCATATCAATTGAAAAATAATAATTGGCCAAAAGGAAACACACTCGAACACTGTAATTTTCTACCATATATTACTAGTGAAATCTATTACTAGTGAGAGAGAAATTGAGTTGATATTTTGCTTTTAGCAGAATCAAGACAACACCAATGAACTGAGATTTAAGTTGATAGCATGTTACTTTCCATTGGTAACTTAAGAATACAGATTTAAGACTACACCACAATAAATACATTTAGAAAAAATATTAAAAGTTCAACAATATACCATAGAATTGAACTGAGACACATTGTTTTAATATACAATAGACATGAACTGAGACACATTGAGTCGATTTCCCATTAAAACAACGCATTCATATGACACCTACAGTTGAAATATATCTTTCTTTTTAAATAAATGGTATTCCATTTTGAGCAGATGCAATGATCTGAAACTCAAAGCAACTTAGATATCAAAATACCATATCAACTTGCGCATAAGAATAATGAGTTATTTGTCAACATCCCAAATGCAATTACTTAGTGAACATCCCAATCTTCTACACAACGATACTCCCAAGTTAAAAACATTATCAAAGAGACCAGACAAGTTAAAAACATTTCGATTTTGGAGACGTAGTATGAGTATGAAACTCTTAATAAATATGATCAATTGTTCTAAAAAACACCTATATATATAGCAAATTCCATTCATTTTGGAATCTTAATTTCTTCTGTTTGCAAAACATAAGCACTTGAACATAAGCATCTTAATTTCTTCTAAAAAATAAATTCAATGGACTGGGTACCTTTCACAAGAGTATTGAGTATGAGTATTCACCTCAGAAAGTATGACGGCAAGATCACAAGAGCTCGAGATCGGCGGCGGCTGACGACGGCTCTGTTGCAGGCGAAGGCGACGGATCTTGAGGTGGCGCTGGTGATGACGACGAAGATCCTCACGACCTCATCCTTCGAAGGCTCGAGATCGGCGGCGGTTGACGATGGATCTGTTGCAGGCGAAGGCGATGGATCTCGAGATCGGGTGTAGTGTCTTTGGGGAACGACGGCGACGAGTCTCGCGGTGGCTGACGGCTCCGTTTTGGGAGGAGGACGGAGGAGGATGAGCGACAGAGGAGGAGGAGGGCGTGAAATTAGGGATCTCTGGAAAAAATTGGGCG
>BQKN01065003.1:0-56651 GCA_022839385.1 Asparagus kiusianus | reverse complement strand
ATTGCCTTTATATTATCTGTTTGACTGGTTATCATGTATCAGTTTTTGTCATGTATTATAGTTTTGTTGGGTACTCATTATGTTTTCAAAGTATAGATGACAAAAGGATTACGTAAGAGAGCGCTTGAGAGACTTTTTGGTAGACATTCTGGAGGCGACGCACATGGCTCTACGTCAGGTATTTTTATTTATTTATTATATATGTACATTTCTATAAACTATTAATACGAGCCTAACATTATTTTTTCACATTTCCTATGCAGGCCGCATCGCTGCTACACATGACGGGCCGCCACAGGACACAGGACGAGGAGATGCTCCACCTGATGTGGAGACACTCGTTGATCCTGCCCAACATGCAGAGATGCCGCCGTCGCCTCCTCCGCATGCAGATGTATTGGAGGAGCGCCGATATGAGCCATATAGCGCAACTGTAGAAGCTGCGCCACTACCGCCTGATTCTATTCCGGATCAGCGAGCCCACGACCCGACCAAGGTGAAGGAGGATTGGGATGCTTATCATGATTTGCGACTTATCGCACAGCAGAGGTATGAACAAGCAAGGCGTAGATGCCTCGAATTGAAAGGTGTGTATAGATTTTTATAGTTTATCTGTTAATATTTTAATTTGTATTATCGATATTGATTGATTTATATTTCACCTGAATTTCATTTTTTCATAGGTACCGAGCGACCTACTAGGCGCGGCCGCAGTAGTACCAAGCCACAGAACCTCGTCCCAGATATTTGTCGGAGGGCCGTGATCCGATGGCAGAACGGCGTGCCTGTCGGGCCATTTGCTAACTCTTTCAACAATTTCCTTGCCGCTTTAGCCAGGAGACATGATTTCTTCAACATATATTTGACGTGGAAGTGGTAGCGGATTGATGCGCTGGTGGCTTGTTGGCGATATATATGTGTGAGTCATTTATTTAATTCTCATAATTATTAGTCATTTTATTATTTTGTTTAACACACTGATTTGTATCTCTTTTTTCATTGTATGCTGAAGCGATTTTTCTTTCTTGATGATTACGCTTGTGCCTGGACTTACTGCTTCACGCAAATCAATCTATCGTTCAAGAGGTGGCGGTCAGAGCTGAAGAAAAAATATTTTACTCAAAGAACAGAAGATTGGGAGCGTTACTGGCATCTTGACGAGCGCGTAGATGGAGTTGATTTTTTTGCACTTTGCGATTATTGGGACACGGCCGAAGCTCAGGTATTATTGAAGTATATATCTTCGTTTATTGTTTGAAATTCTATATTATATCTGTTTAACATTCTTTTGCAGGAACAAGCTGAAATAGCAAGGAGGAACCGCAATGCGCCCCGCAGTTACGAGCATCACGGGGGCTCCAGGTCCTTCAGCCAGCATTATCATCAATTTGAGTATAATTTATGTGTTATGAGTTAATGATATATGTGAATAAAATAGGGAAAGGGAGAACTCGGGCATTTTGCAGATCGTATTCTGACTGGTTGGAGACCAAATTACGCCGATGAAGTGAAGAAAGCGCAGAACCGGGATCTGGCTGTAAGTAGCAGTTAATTTGTATATTTAATTTTTATAACAATGCATTTTAAATGTGTTAGAATTGACCGGGTTGTTTTGGTATATCGCAGGAGAAATTACATGCTAAGGTGCAGGAGCAATTATCACAGACTCAGGTCGATTCTAACACTCCGACCCAATTAAGTAGAGAGGAGCAGGATAGCATCATCGAGACGGTCATTGGACCGAGTAGGAAGAACAGATACAGGTGGAGAGGATCCGAGCATCGGCCGTACGAGTCCAGTAGCACCTACGAGTCTGCAGCTCCACCAGGATGCAGTTCTTCTCAAGACCCGACTATGGAGCAGCGTATGAAAGCGATGGAAGATTGGCAGTCGTGTCGGGAGTCGGAGCTACTCCAGATGGCGGAGGAAGAACGGAGGCGCTGGGAGCAGAGGGAGCTGGAATTCACCCAGTTCATATCGACTCTGCCTTCTGATGCTCAGGAGGCATATAGGAGACGGTTTTTGGCGGATCAGGTAATATATATATATATATATATATATATATATATATATATATATATATATATTAATTAAATGAATTAAATATAAAATTCTTACTTAGTTACGAGAATGCCATGTGACTAAATGATATCACACAAACTACGTCTCGTATTGTATATACATGAGGGTTTCCTTGTTTGCATTATTTCGCTTGACATACCACGTCTCGTATTGTAGGTGTCTAAATATTAATTTCATTAAATATGGGAGAAAATGATGTAGTTAGACTATGCTTAATAGATAGAGCCTCCACTCCATCTAGCAGCCCTTTCCCTGGAGGCGGATGGAGGTGATCTTGCTATAGTGCTCTGATGCTCTTGTTGTTGCTCTTTTTCTTCTAATATTCTTTCACGTAATTCAGAGTATTGAAGAGTCACAGGATGACAAAGTTCTTGCATGTCACCGTCACATGAAATTTATTAGAGGCTCCACAGTAGTTTTATATTTTTGTTCAGACTTTAAAGTTTATTTCATAGTGTAAAGGCAGTGTGCCTTAATACGACTTTTAGTTGTTTCTTGTCGAGACATATTTATTCATTTTGGATATCAGATGTATTCCAGGTTGTTCATTGAGATATGATTTATTTATGAAGACTTCTTTCTATATCATGTCTATTGTACTTATTTCATTACTTTTGCCTGTTTTGTATCTGCACTTTATTTTAATTTAACTAGAGGATATTGCTGTGATTGGTAAAACTTATTGTTGCAAAGTATGAGTGCATGGTAGGTTTGACATCTATAGATTCATCTTGGACTGTAGCCATGTGAGAGAACGCGAGCGTCACAAATGCGGTCATAGGAATATCCATCTCTTGTACTCATAACTGATGATAATCGAATCGAAGATCAATCTTTGAGAAATACTGCTCTCCCTGTAACTGATCGAATAAGTCATCAATCCTCGATAACATACACCTATTCCGAATGGTGACTTTATTCTACTCATGATAATCAATGCACAGACGAAGGCTGTCATTCTTTTTCTTCACGAAAAGGACTGGTGCTCCCCAGACTCCGATAAATAAATTCCTGAGAAATGAGTGTTAGATCCTAGAGGGGGGGTGATTAGGGTCTTATGCTAATCTATTCTGATTTTATGATAATTAAAACTAATTAACAAGTTATCCTAGCAAGTATAAAATACAACAAGATATGTGAGCTAGGATAAGTGATATACACAAGGGTAAACAAAATAAACAAGATAGTGGATGATATAAATAAAGAGCAATGGACAATGATGACAAGAAATATAATCATAAGAGAAGTGTGCCAAAGCAAACTCAAACACACGATATGATCACGGAGTTCGGACCTTCCGTCCTACGTCTCCGTTCCCCACTCCCGGGGAGAAATCCACTATCACAACCGGGTTTTTTACGCTCACCCGAATAACGTTTACACCTCACAATGTCGGTTTTCAACGCTCATCGATCAACGTCCACTCTTCACAGTCGGTTTTCTAGTTCACCGAAAACTTCACAATTCACACTCTTACAATGTAACAAATGATTTGTTCTCTACAATAGATGAGAACTCAATGTAAGCTCACACTCAAAGTTACAACACTCACCAACCCAAATATACTATGTATGAATACAATAAGCTCAATGTGGGTATGTGTAACAATAAGTTATCAAATCTAAACTCAATATAAAAATTAGCTTTAAAGAATGATAATCAAACAAATATGCAAATATAAAGCTAGATAAGAGTTTAGAAATACTTCTCTGAAAAACAAGATATAGGGATGGATTAAGATGAAGCTCAATCAATGTAGATGATCTCCTCCACTTATGTAAAACAATTTTCCAAACAAAAACTCTTTTAAACAAACACTAAACAAACTTAAACCCATGTTAAACTCTTGTTTAAAAACTTCTTAGATAGATGTGAAGGATGAGAACAAGGGGGTATTTATAGCCTCCCAAAATCTCAGCCAAAACCCTAAAGAAAAAGACCAAAAAGCCCACGAATCAGATATCTGATTCTGTACAAAAATAGCCGTTAGAGTGAACGGCAGTCGACCGTGAAAATCTCGTGGTCGACCGCGAGCCACTTTCGAAGCTGAGAATTTTTCAGAGACTTTGGCGGTCGACCGTGGCGGTCGACCATGGGGAAATTCGAGCTGACGGTCGACCGTGACAATCGACCATGAAAGTTTCGGTTTGACTCCGCAAGTAAAAACTCAGGTGCGGTTGACCCTGGCGGTCGACCGCAAACTTATACATGAACAAAACAATTTGAAAGTTAATTTTTTGATTTTAAAACCTTGTTAAAAAATATCAAATAAATTCAGAAAAATATAAAACTTTAGGAAATGATTGTAGACATGATAATACACATGCTATAAAAACTGGTTTTCAAAAAGAACTTTCAAAATGTAAAATATCATTATTTTGTAAGGAGGTCCAAAACATAGAAATGTAAACATATGAATATTGACATTTTACCTAAACCATATTTTGAAACTTTACAAAATGATTTCATAGACTTGAAGAAAGATATAAACTATTGTTATGAAGTCTATAAACAATGAATGTAGTATTTTATCAAAATACACATATAATACACTAAAACATGATTTTATTGAACTAAATAAAATTGATATTGATAAAATCATATATATGCATATTAGCATGAAACAAAAATATGGTTTTTAATTATATTAAATTGTTTCATATTAAAACTTAAAAACTATCAAACCAAAACATATATGTATATATATAACTATATATATATACAAAACCAAAATGTGTATGTGTGTATATGATGAAGCTTAAAGTACTAACACACATAATATAAACTCCTAAACTAAATTTTACCCAAGCAATCTTGATCTTCATTAAGTTTGACTTGGTACACTTGCGGATGAAGCTTGAACTTATATCTTTAACTTGAATGTATGTAGTTTCACCCTACAATTCCGCCAATCTTTATTGAATTTGATCGTTGAAGCACAATCCATCCAACCTCCAACTTGTTGTTTGCCTAGAATAAATACGAAAATACAAACACTAGACAAACAATATTAAAAATAAATTATTTATTAAACATCATCAAAACAAGAAGAACAACAATCTCCCCCTTTTTGATGATGACAAACAATTTACAAAAAGGATATATGCATGAAAGGAAATGAATATACAAAGTATAATATATCATGTATATAAACAAGAAAGAATATACTCACAATATTTCTCCCCTTTAATAACATAAAAAAGGGGACAAATGGATGAAGAGAGCGAAAGTTCTCCCTATCAGTATGCATGGGTGAGTATAACATATAGAAAGATATAGGGATTGCTCCCCCTATCAAAATACCTTATGGAATATATGCAATAAATGCTAAGGCATACATATGTGAGTAAGCAAGAAACATGCTAAACACAACTCACATATAAAAAGACAATGAGAACACATATGAATATATCAAGATGAACATAGTGTCTCATATCAAAGAACGTAAAACCATGTATAAGAGTAGATTTATGAAATCAAAAGAGAAGGAACATGAGAATCATGCAAAAAGTTTTCAAATGAAAACAAATCAACCAAAAGAAATCATAAATCAAAGTTTAAATCCCAAAACGATGTTTGATCAACCAAGAGATTTTCTTTGTGGGATTTGATCAAACCACACATGGAATATATTATAAGGCAGGAATAGATGATCTATAAGCACAAACACATAAATATCATCATATAAGTAAAATATAATGAATTCAAAGCAATATTTCAAAAAAAAAATTTTGATAAAAGAATTTCAAGAGAGGCAACAATATATCAAGCTCTTAAGCTTGTTCCAACCCATATAATCATTCTAGCATCCGGTAAACATGATTTGGGAATAAACACCCAATAAACCCGGAGGGTATATAACTATAAACCTCTCATTTAAAATCAAAACTAATAATCATGAAAACAAAAGATTTGATCAAAGAAAATTTGTTTTCATAACCAAAAGATTTTAAAACATAATTTTCAAAACCAAGAAAAGGAAAAAGAAAAACACTAAAATACTTGGTTTCTTTTAAAATCAAATTTGTTTTGGTACCCAAGAATTCTTGGTACCAAAAAGTTTAGGGACATGACCCCTATCATTTAAGCTCAAAGTCCTAGGGTTATGAACCCTCATGGGCATATGTGGTGCACTAAAACGGTCAAAGCAATATTTATTCAAATGACCCTTCCGATTGTAATTACAATGAAAGAGATCCATTTGTTTTTGTGGACCATTAGCTCGTGCATGGGAATCATTTGCAAATAAAGATTGTCTTTTAAAATTATTTTGCAAATGAGAAACATCATTAAACAAATGTGGTCTACTTGAGAAATTTGGCAAGTTTGAATAATTTTTAAATCATAACAAAACTTTACCAAATGACCAAATCTACCATAAATATCACACTTAAACACATGTGGTCTACGAAAAACATTTGGCAAACTAGAATTCTTTTTCATATCAAAGTAAAACTTTGTCAAATGGCCAAACTGACCACATAGATCACATTTATACACACGTGCATGTTTATGATGAGCAATGAGTGCATGTGTGTGTGCAAAATGTGATGATGAAGCTTGATGAGATGCACCAGGAGGATTAAAGTGAACCTTAGTGGGGTTATGTGCATCATAGCAAAATCTAGCAAGATGGTATTTACGACCGCAATTTGTGCATTTGTAGACTTTGCTATACATGTGTGCATGATGAATAGGATGTTTAGATGTTTTAGCATGAGACTTAGCATACATGTTCATAAGCTTATCATGATTCACAATACATGTTTTAAGGGTTGAATATAAAGATGATATGCGATCCTTAACATGATTCAACTCATCATTATGCATACAAGTATTGTTATTAGAAGTAGAACATATATAGTTATTTATAAAAGAAACAGTATCATTTTGTATGTTCTCTACTTCTAACATGCCATTATTTTTTGTAGGCATATAAAACTGCCTATAGGTCCCTTAGCACAGCTCGGCACGGTGATTCGACAAACCAACGAACCATCGGGTGACGTATATAAGCACGAGCGTCAGTCCACAACACCGAAGCCAAGTGACACGCAACGAAGCAGATTAACGAGGCGACGAGGTCAACGAATCGCACGCAAGCAACGGAATGCATCCATTCGCGTGCGGAATCAAGCCAATGGTTCGGGGAGTCAACGAGTCATCCAACCATAGAACGGATTCGAACTCAAACACCAAGGCGGATTTACTACCAAATCAGGATCTAGACTACCAAATCAAAGTCCAGATCAACAACAAAGCGCGGAACCGGACAACGGACACAACGGCGCCACACCCGGGCGACTCGGCTAAAGCCGAACCACCCAGGTGGCTCGGCGGTCGAGCCACCCCATGGGGTGGTCGAGTCACCCCATGGTGGCTCGGCTGCCGAGCCACCCATGGGTGGCCGGCCACCTGTGGCCGACCCAGATCTGTGCTAAGGTACAGATCTGAGAGCCTATAAATAGACCCCCTTGGTTCATTTTTGGGAGGTTGGAACTTTTGGAGCCGAAACTCTGCCGAATTGAGATCTCACTTTGGAGTTTTGAAGACTTGAAGACTTGGACATTCAGATCTGGTTCTTGGCAAGCATCCACGTCACAAAAGGCAGGAGTTCGAGAGAGAAAATCAGATCTGAGATCTACACGAGGTAATACTCCAGATCAAAGCTTGGCCTTTGATCCCGAGAACTAAAGGCTACTATTTCCTTGGTGAAATAGTACCCCCCGGCTGTTATTTCCTTCGTGAAATAGCACCCGTCAAATCGTGTAGATCTTATCGGATCTAGATCGCGCGGTGGTCCACAGATAAACCCCGGCGCAGGCGAAGAACCCACGCAAGCGAGCAACCGCAAAACAAGAGCTCGTGATTTGTTCGGCAAAAGGAGAAAGTTGTAATCTTTTTAATTTCTTTGATTTTATTATAACCGGATCTTATAAAAGACCGGATCTTTGTAACTCAAAAAACTATTATTCAAGATAGCAATGGAATCAATGACGAAGAAAGCAACGAATTTCACCGCGAACAAACTGGCGACCACAGTGGGAGCCGCCGATCTCGCTGCCGAGATCGGAGCGTCGCAGCCGCGGATCTCGATCCCGGTCGTGGAGGAGGTCGAATACGAGTTCGACCAACAGAAGTTCGAGGAGTACCTGTCATCCTCGTCCGGATCCACCTCCCCCCGCAAGTCCAAGAAATCCCAGAAGTTCTCCTCCAGGAGAAAAGTTCGTTGGTACGAAGAAGTTGAAGCTACCAACGACGACCTCACCCCGATTGACGCCAAAGTTGCGTCGGGTGAAGTTCCACCAACTTCCAACCAGGTCAGATCTGTTCTGGCCAACACCTCTGTCGCTGAAGGCGTAGCAACTCTCTCAAAGAGAGCCCGCCAGAGACGACGTCAACGCCTGGCGCGGCAACTCGCTAAGGTGATGGAGTCAACAGATGGAATCCGCTATGATGCGGATCTGAAGAACAGGAGAGGCAAGTAGCCTCAACAAATGATGAATGGTAGTTCCTCCAAGCCGCCAACCAACGAATGGGTCCGTGTTAAATAGAACCGTTCGACATTGGAAGAGCGCATTCGCAAGCGCCATGCGATGTCACCGCATGCACGGGCTCAAGTCCAAGAAGCCCGTAGAAAACTACAGGAGGAAGTGGCAAAGAAGCCGCCACCAACCCGCAAAGTCTGGAGGCCGAAGTCCGAAGTAGCGATTCAGGCCAAAGAGCAACCTTTGCAGCCTTCGAAGCAGGTTCAACCTCCGGCGAACCAAACGAAGTCGCCGACAATTCCCATGGCTACTCCGGGAGGTCACGCAGAATCATCCTGGAGAAAGAAGTCAGTTTTGGAGTGCCTCGGCCCACTTCCCGATGGACGATGCAAAGCTCCAGTTCAAGAACGTTTGGGCTCGATGAAGAAGCCCCGAACGACTCAACATGCTGGGGGTCGCTGTCACTTTCAGCATGACAAGAAGTTCAAGGCAGCCGCGCACGCCAATTTACGCATTGAAGTCCAGGAGCCCGCTGAGAACTCACGCCCGCAAAGGCATGTTTCGAGGCGTGTAACTTTTAAAATCCCAAAGAAGGCAATTCACTCTCAGAAGAAAGTGTTGTTGTCTGATGACGACGTTATACCTGAGAAGTTGTGTCAACACACGATAGGTTACTCCGACCGTCAAGCCGACGAGTTGTACTATCGTGATGGGAGCACGAGGAAAACCAGGAAGAGGAGTCCTCAAAGACTAGAGACTCAATGCCCCTGTTCCAAACTCATTCGGGCGGTATTGTCTGAGTGTAACTGCATCAAGATGGTCCCTGAAAGAGTTTTGGTTTTCGAAAGGCTCGGCACTGAAACGCCAAAGCCAAGGCCTAGGTGTTTCCGACAAAGAAGAATGATGGTTGAAGACGGAGAATTTCCGAGGGTCACCACTAACATGACCAGTAAAGGGACATCAGCACGGAATAATCCCGAGTCGATTCCGCAAGCATCCCGGCCTATGACCCATTTACAGTCTGGGGCCATCAAACGAGGAACCTACGGTAGGGTTCGGATAAGGGTACCTTCAGAAGATGAAGAATCGGATGCGGGCTCTGCAGTTGCATCAGATAATACGGTATCCAGCGAGGGACAACCCCGCGAGGCACTTATGATAAATGCGGAGCAAGTGGCCAAGATGCTTGAAGACGCCTTGGCTAAGCAACAGGAGAGCTTCAGGTTCGAAATGCAGATGGCCATGCAGAACATGAGAGAGATGCATGATCAATAGATCCAAGCACTGACGAACCAGCAAGGCGAACCAAGTCGTCGTAACCAAGTTCATCAGGAAGATGAGGATACAAATGGAGCTCATAATGCTAATAATCCTCCCGTCAACGCAGGGGGTGGTAACGAGAATGCTAACGAAGACACAGGTGAAAGCCTGAAAATTAAAAACCTCGAGATCAAAATCAATACATTGATTTCCGCTCAAGAGACGAAAAAGACGGGCATTCCTTGTCCATACCCAAGAGAGTGGGAATCAATCCCATTTCCGACGAAGTTTAGTCTAATTAACTTCACGCCGTTTAATGGGATGGGTTCACCACTCAGCATTTGATTTACTCCAAATCACACCTGGGGGTTATCTCTGGTAATGAGCCTTTGATGGTACGGTCCTTCGTTGCCACTCTTCGTGGAGCCACCTTCGATTGGTATCGTCGCCTCAAGCCAGGAAGCGTGAATAGCTGGGACGACATGGAGACTAAGTTCCTCGCTAACTTCTTTGACGATGACACCGAGATATCCATTGGGTCGTTGCTTGACGAGAAACAAAAGGACGGGGAGTTGGTCGACACCTTCGTCAAGAGGTTCCGAAACAAGGCGATGAACTGTCGGGACCCGATCACCGAGGAGTTTATTCTCCAGACTTGCCACAACAACCTCGCATTGGATGTGCTGGAAGAAATAGGGACAGCGCCATCCAAAACATGGAAGGATTTGAAGGTCCGAGGAGAGCAAGCCGAACGGTTCCTCAAGAGGAAGAAGGCGGAAAGAGGCCAGCAGGCGACGAATGCTTCGCAACAGAATTTCGTCCCACGGGGGAAAGGTAAGGCACATGCTAATGCAGTTGATCCTAATCAAACCTTTCAATTGTAACCTCAGCAACAGCAGCAGCAACGAGCGCCACAACAGTCGCAGTCGCAATGGCAACAACGGCCTCAGAAGCAGAAGTCTTCGGAGCCGAGGTTTCCTAAAGTGTACTCTTTCAAAGATGACGAAGTTCCCGGCATCTTTAAGTACCTATTGGAGAACAACAAAATCCAGCTGCCGGCGATTGTGGATCAAGAAGGGGCTAGCAAAGTGACGGATCCGAAGTATTGCGCATACCATAGAGCGGTCCATCACCCTACAAAGTCATGCTATCATCTCAAAGACAAGATCCAGGCGTTGATTGATGTAGGTGTCATAACCCCAAAGCCGTCCAAGAATGTCGGAGCCAATGCTGTGTCAATCAGCTTTGGATCAGTGCCCACAGCGTGGTTTGAACCAAAACGCATCACCAAAGTGGGAATGAAGACAGTAAACGAAGACCTGCATGGACAGCGTAAAAAGGACTCGTGCCACACACAACCCCAAACGGCGAAATTCTCTGGATTCACCCCGACCTGATTGAAGATGAACAATGGGCCGGATCGTCATCCAAGAAGAAATCAAAAGGGAAAGGGAAGTCTTGCTGCGGAGTCTCTGCTATCCCAAGAGAAGATGACGAAAGAATCCTAGCTTTCCCGCTCTCCGAAGAAGAACAAGAAGTCTTTGCGACCCGGAGCGGAAATGAGTATCACTTCAAATATCCATCTCCTAGTGATCAGTTAGCTGAGCAGGGGGTGACTAAACGGGGACCAGCTAAAACTCTCACGGAGCTGGGGGTGATCACGACTCCTAGACCGGTGGAAGAAGCTCGACGACAGCCGGTTGATAAACAGAAAGAAAAGAGGCCCGAGGAGGTTCAAAATCCGAAGCAGTCTCGTTTCAGTCTTCCGATTGGAAGAGATAAACCGGAAGGTTCGAACACTCCGAACGTCTTCGATATTATGGCTTAACTTGCTAACATTCCAGCACGGATAACATTGTATGAGTTGCTACGGTTATCTAAGGAAACCAGGTAAGCCTTGCAAGAAGCCTTGGCTAATTCAGAAGCATTCCTTACTCAAATCAATCCGATACCTGAAGAGCCAGGACAGTTGGTTCAACACTGCAATATAGCAACTAAGAACCTTCCCTGCATTACCTTCACCAAAGAGGATATGCAAACGAAAAATTCAAACCATGATCGACCCCTATATTTTATTGGGTATATTGGCTCCAGCAAGGTCAACCGAATCCAAGTCGATCCGGGTTCTGCTGTGAGTATTATGCCGCTCCGCTTGATGCATATCCTCGGCATTCCGGTTAGTAAGTTGGCGTCCACAGGCACTGTTATCTATGGATTCAACACTAGCGGGTCAAGACCCTTGGGTAAGATCCGGATAAAGTGTCAAATGGGAGATTTGAAGACAGAAGTCACATGTTATGTGATGATGCCGAGACTTCGTATAACTTACTATTGGGTCAACCTTGGATCCATAGTTACGTTATAATCCCCTCAACTCTCCATTAGTGTTTGAAATATGTCGACACTGAGGGGAGGGTTAGGATGGTGGTCGCGGATAAGCAACCATTCAAAGGGTATGAGAATTATTTCACTGATTCTCTCCTTTATGGTAACAAATCCGATACTGAATCATCGGCCCATGGCACGTATAGCGGAGAAGAAGCTGATACCGAAGCCGGATTTGATTACAATGGAGGTTATGTTTTAAACGACATTGTACCCTTTATAATCAACCTTGACGATGATCAATCGTCAGAGGGCAGTTGTAACTGGCAACTTGCCAATAATGAAATAAATAACGATTTAGAGTACTCCTTGTCTCTTGATGATGTGGTGAAAGAATTGTATGATAACCCCGATTTGTATATGCCGCTCCGATCGTCCTATATAACAAAGGAACATCTCCAGCATTCTTTCGGAACGACCCTGGTCATCCCGACTAAAATAGGAGGTGAAAAAGAAGTGATTTACGATAAAGGAAAAAGCTCCCCATTACCAGATCATTTCTTAAAGGAAGATGAGAATAATGACAAACCTGGTCGGCATTTATCTAAGTATAGTCCGGAAGCGCGCAAGCTAATGGAAAAATAGGGATATGATTTCACACTCGGAGAAGGTTTATACTTCGATCGAGGTCCTCGTATTCCAGCCAAAGCAGCACATATACCAAAAGGGAAACCCGACGACTATTATAAATACAGGCGAGGGTTAGGGTATGAATCTTCCTCAGAAGACGAATGCTGCTGGTTAATCAATGACCAATCATCTGAGCGATACAAAGATGGATATCCGTCAGATTCCCCGGAATGGGATTCCGATACAAGTCTGGGGGAAGCATTCAAAGCCCTAATGGTGAACATGGCTACAGCTGATCCATCCACAATGGAGAACGATGATCAAGTGCCAACGTGGGAAGACCCGTGGGTTTACCACCTGAACATACAGTACGGTGATAGGTTTGAACAGAGAGAACCACCCACTGAAGATAAAATAGTTCAAGTTAACATGGGTGACGAGGCCAACCCGAAGCCCATATTCGTCAGTGATAGTCTTCCTCCAAATGAGAAGGTGGAGTTAATTGCTCTCATCAGGGAGTATATTGACATCTTCGCTTGGAACTACGAAGATATGCCAGGGCTCGACCCCAATGTGGCAATGCACCGCCTCGATATCAAGTCGGATGCTAAACCTGTCAAGCAACAGCAAAGACGGTTTCGTCCGCAGATTATGGAAGCCATTGAGGCAGAGGTTAAAAAATTGATCGATTCAGGATTTATCCGAGAGGAGCAACATCCAGATTGGCTAGCCAATATCGTTCCAGTCATGAAGAAGAACGGTAAAATCAGGATTTGCATTGACTTCAGGGACCTGAATGCGGCATGTCCAAAAGACGACTTTCCTCTCCCAATCACGGATGTCATTATCGACAATACATGCGGATTCGAGAGAATGTCTTTTATGGATGGTTTTTCGGGATATAACCAAATCAAGATGCACCCCGATGACGAGAAGCATACAGCATTCAGAACACCCCTCGGTGTCTTTTGCTACACACTGATGCCTTTCGGTCTAAAGAATGCAGGCGCCACATACCAGCGAGCAATGACTAAGATTTTCCAAGAGCATCTCAGGAAAACAGTCGAGTGCTACATTGATGATTTGGTTATAAAAAGCCGTAACAAAGAAGATCACATCAAGGACTTGAAGACGATGTTCGATCTCATGCGAAGCCATCAATTGAAGATGAACCCCACTAAATCCTTCCTCGGAATGTCCAGCGGAAAATTTCTTGGATTCGTTGTCACCACGAGGGGTATACATATCGATCCCGATAAAGTGAAGGCGATACATGAATTGCAACCCCCTAAAAATCTAAGAGAACTCAGAGGATTGCAAGGGCGTTTAGCTTACATCCGGCGGTTCATCTCAAATCTTTCTGGGAAGTTCCAACCATTCTCTAAGTTAAACAAGAAAGGGGTGTCATTTATTTGGGACGATGCCTGCCAAAAAGCACTCGAAGATATCAAGACGTATCTGACGAATCCTCCTGTTCTTGTCGCACCAAAATCAGGTAAACCGTTTTTGATTTACATCAAGGCGATGAACCATTCGATAAGTGCTTTATTAGCACAAGACGATGATAATGGTCACGAACAGGCAGTCTATTACCTAAGTCGGACTTTGGTAGGTGCCGAGTCTCGATATCCGATGATTGAGAAAGAATGCCTCGCATTGGTATTCGCAGTACAAAAGATGCGGCATTACTTGGTTGGACAGAAGATTTACATTATCTCTAACGTTAATCCAGTACGGGTATTTATGACACAACCGGGTTCGATGAATTGGCAGTTAGCGAAGTGGGCCCTTCTCTTGTCCCAGTATGACTTGCACTTCAAACAGCAGAAGTCGGTCAAAGGACAAGCGATTTGTGATCTTTTGGCGGCAAACCCGACAACAGATACGGCAGAAGTATATGATGACTTGCCGGATGAAACCCACGAGGTTAATACCACGTCACATCAACAAGTATGGCAATTATACTTTGATGATGCTTCGAGAGCAGTTAATAAGGTAGTAACCCCCGGATGTCCTAAAGTCTCCTCCGGAGTTGGAGTTGTCTTAGTTTCCCCGGGGAAGCATGTAATGCCTCGGGCTTATTCACTGACATATCCATGTTCCAATAATGTAGCCGAGTACAACGCGCTCCTCATTGGACTCAGTATCGCCAAGGAGCTGGGGGTCGAATATCTCGAAGCTTTTGGAGATTCTCAATTGATAGTCAACCAAGTCCGTGGAGAGTATGAAGTCAGGAACCAAGACCTGATCCCATACCACCAGGAGGCCGTCAAAATGGCAGATTCTTTCAAAGAATTCTTTATCGAATATATCCCTCGTATCCAGAATGCTTATGTGGATGCACTGGCAGCACTAGCAGTATCACTCGTGCAGCCGCCCGAAACTGAACTGCTAGTCACAGTAAGATCACATCAACTCTGCATACCCATATACAATATGGATATTGAGGAGGAAGATGACAGAAACATAAACGCCAAGGAGGTGAACTCAACTCAAATCAGGTCTGAGTCCCGAGATTGGCGTTTTCCCATCATTGACTACGTCCAATATGGCATTCTGCCAGAGGATGTAAAAGAAAGAGAATCAATCCGCCGAAGAGCACCAAGGTTCTTCTATAATACCGAGACCCGTACATTATACCGTCGAGGGTATGATGGTTTGTTACTCAGGTGTCTTTTGATTAAAGAAGTAGAAGAAGTTCTTAAGGAAGCACACGAAGGAGAATGTGGCGCACATCAGCCCGGTCCTAAACTGTATGATCGCATCAGGAGAATGGGATATTTCTGACCAACGATGGTTCGTGACGCAATCGAATATGCCCGAGAGTGTCATGCTTGTCAGGTACATGCAAATTATATGCACCAACCACCAGAGCATTTACACACGTCAACCATGTCTTGGCCGTTCGAGACATGGGGTATGGACATTGTCGGTCCTATTTTTCCCCCTTCAGTCAAAGGTGATCGATTCATTCTCGCAATCACGGATTACTTTTTAAAGTGGGCTGAAGCGATTCCGCTTAGAGAAGTGAAGACGAACAACGTCATCAATTTCATCAAACATCATGTCATATACCGACACGGCGTGCCAAGACGGATCATTCATGACAACGGTCTACAGTTCATAAGTAACGCTTTCATCAGGTTTTGTGACAAATTCAAAATTGAAGATGTTTCGTCAACAGCTTATTATCCCGCTGCGAATGGATTAGCTGAAGCGTTCAACAAGACGATTATTAAAATCCTGTCAAAGCTCGTGAAGACCAATAAACGAGACTGGGACGATAAACTTGGTGAAGCGCTCTGAGCTTACCGCACCACCATACGCATACCTACGGGAGCTATCCCATATTCATTGGTATACGGATGTGAAGCTGTGCTACCATTAGAGATTCAAATCCCGTCACTTCGGATCGCTCTCGCAACTGAGATGACGACAGAAGAACAGCATCAAAAACGTCTCGAAGAACTCGAGAGGTTGGATGAAAAGCGCTTAGAAGCTCAACAACAAATTGAGTTTTATCAAGCCAGAATATCTAGGGCTTTTAACAAAAGAGTCCGACAGAGAAGCTTCAAGGAAGGAGATCTGGTCCTCGCTGCTCGCCGACCGATAATCCTCAATTCCAAGAAGAAAGGTAAATTCGAACCCAAATGGGAAGGGCCGTTTGTGATAGACACAGTCTACTCCAACGACGCATATCGCCTAATTACTCAAGAAGGCACTAGGTAATTAATGCCAATAAATGGGAAGTTCCTGAAAAAGTACTATCCCTAGTACATTCAGGATAACCCATTTACCGGGAAGTTTCTTGAAGAATATTACACTTAATGTTCTAGAGGATAACCCAAAATCATTTTTCACCACCAAAATCTCTCACTGATCAATTTCAATTGACAGTGAGTCCACCAAAAATGTCCTTCTAGCCCTCTTGACTCTTTCCATGAATAAGAGGTCCACTTTCAGTTCGGAGTCCCCTTTCGATAAACGAAAGAACTCCCTTTCCTTTCTCTTTGGTTCAACCTTCTTATGGTTATAACCGAAGTTGAAATTTCACTTCGATAAACGAAGAACTCATCTTCCGATCAGATAACCAATCCTATAAAAGGTAAGTTTATCTAGATCTTCTAGATTCTCGAAGTGGAGATCCCACTTCTAGTTTCTTTTGCGCTGAAAATAGAATATAAAATTCTTCCTTTCCAGAATCAAGGAATAGAATATAAAATTCTTCCTTCCTTGTATTCAGGTTCGCCTTCACCCTAAAAGAAGACCGGGAAATAGAATACAAAATTCTTTCTTTCCCGCACCGATCTTTTTCCAAAATTTATCAATCTAGGATTCATCTTAGGAAGTTTATCCCGAAGCCTAAGCAGGGATAAGTCTGCGCCTAACACGCGCTGCCGGTTTAGTCTTTCTCCGAAGAAGAAGACACCATAGTTCGATTCTGGGGTATTCTATCCCGAAACCTAAACAGCGATAAGTCTGCGCTTAACCCGCGCTGCCGGTTAGTTCTTAACCGTTAAAAAGAACACCCGTCTGCATATTCAGCATTGTGGCAGGTTGTTATTAATAACACCAAAATCCATGCCTCATACGCATGGGGAATTTCATCCTGAATTCTAAGAAAGGATATGCCGGCGCCTAACACGCGTCGCCGGTTTAGTCTTTTTCCGTAGAAAGAGACACCAGAATTCGATTCTGGGGTATTTTAACCCGAAGCCTAAGTAGGAATAAGTTAGCGTTTAATACACGTTGCTGGGTAGCCTATTCCTATAACAATGGCGAAGTCTATGTATTCGAAGTCATAGCAACAAGTCTCAGAGGATTCAATCTCTGAGCGCAACATTACATGCGAACGGATTTAGACAATCTGCATGCTAGCCCGACTCAAACGGTAGTCGGTAAAGGCTAATCAAATCCGTTGAAGGCTGGGGGTTAGCCAAAAATCCTAAAGTCAACACCTAACACGTGTCGTCGGGTAGCCTATTCCCGTAACAATGGCGAAGTCTATGTATTCGACATCATAGCACAAAGTCTCAGAGAATTCACTCTCTTAGCACAACGTTACAGGCGGAACGGGTTTAAACAATCCGCATGCTAGCCCGACTCAAACGGTGGTCGGTAAAGGCTTATCAAACCCGTTGATGGCTGAGGGTTTGCCAAAAATCCTATGAGTATTATGGTCAATCATTTCAAACGGAATGACGAATCATAATAAAGATAAAGATGAAAACCAGTTTCACTAAGAGAATCAAAAGTCAAAGTACTCAGCAAATAAAATCATACATCAAGCCCATGGCCAAAAATCTGCTGATTAAATTTAGACAGCTTCTCATCATAAGCTTGCCTAAGTTCAGCTCTGATGGACTCCTCAGTGGTGGCTGAAGTCTTCGCAGCAATCTCCTCTGTCTCGACTAGCTTCTGCTTCAAGGATTTTAACTCATCAGTGTAGGCGTATAAAATTGCCTACGGGTCCCTTAGCACAGCTCGACGACGTCGATTCGACGTACGAACCATCGGGCGACATATCCAGACATGACTGTTATCCCACAAACGCCAAAGCCAAGCGATATGCGACGAAGTGGACTAACGAGGCTAACGAACCGCACGCCAACAATCCATTTAGCACGCGGAATGAAGCCAACGGTTCGAGGAGTCAACGAGTCATCTAAACAAGAGCGAACTCGGATGAATCACGATCGAATCAAGATCGGTTTCGGACTCAAACTCAGAAGCGGATTAACTGCCATATCTGGAATTAAGTCAACAAATAGATTCCAGACCAAGTCAACCATAAACCGAATCAAATCCGAACAACGGAGAACCGGATAACAACGAAACAGACAAAACACCCGGGGACTCGGCCTTAGCCGAGCCACCCCAGGGTGGCTCGGCCCAAGCCGAGCCACCCTGAGGTGGCTCGGTGGCCGAGCCACCTCAGGGTGGCTAGGCCTAGTTCTGTGCACGGGGCACAGTTTCGAGCGCCTATAAATAGGCCTTCAGGTTCATTTGTTCAAGGGTTGGATTTTGGAGGAGGCGAAGCCCTGCAGGATTGAAATCTCAGATCTAATAAAGATTAAAACTTTAAGGCTTCAAGGATTTGTTCATCCGGATCTGGTGCTCAGCGATCGACAACGCCAAATAAGGCAGGAGTTCGAGAGGACCGGATCGGGAGATCTACGTTGCTATACTCCGGATCTAAGCTTGGTTCTTAGATCCCGAGATTGAGCGGTTGTTTCCTTGGTGAAACAATCCCTCCGGCTATTATCTTCCTTGGTGGAATAATATCCGTTATACTGCGTAGATCTGCCCGGATCTAGATCTAGCGGTGGTCCACGGCAAATAACCCCGGCGCAGGCAAAGAACCCACCAAAGCGAGTGACCGCAAAACAGGAGCTCACGATTCGTTCGACAAAGAAGGAAACAAGTTGTAATTTTTCTTTATTTGTATTTTGATTTTCATTGTAACCGGCTCTTATAAAAAGACCGGATCTTTGTAACACAAAAAGTTGTTATTTTAAGATGACAATGGAATCAACAATGAAGAAAGCAACAATTTTCCCCGCGAACAATCTGGCGACCACAGTGGGAGCCACCGATCTCGTTGCCGAGATCGGAGCGTCGCAGCCGCGGATCTTGATCCCAGTCGTGGAGGAGGTCGAATACAAGTTCGACCAACAGAAGTTCGAGGAGTACGTGTCCTCGTCCGGATCAACCTCCCCCCGTAAGTCCAAGAAATTCTCCTCCAGGAGAAAAGTTCGTTAGTACGAAGAAGTTGAGGCTACCAACGAAGATCTCGCCCCGTTTGATGCCAAAGCTGCGTCGGGTGAGATCTCTCCGATTTCCAACCAGGTCAGATCTGCTCTGGCCAAACCTTCCGTTGCCGAGGGCATGGTGACTCTCTCGAAGAGAGCCCGCCAAAGGCAACGTCAACGCCTCGCGAAACAATTCGCAAAGGCGATGGAGTCTGTTGACGGAGTCCGCTACAAGGCGGAGCTGAAAAACAGAAGAGGCAAACAGCCTCAACAACAGATGAACGGCGGCTCTTCCAAGCCACTAACAACGGAATGGGTCCGTGTCAAACGGAACCGTTCAACGCTGGAGGAACGCATTCGCAAGCGTCGCGCACTATCAGCGCAGGCACGGGCTCAAACTGAAGAAGCCCGTAGAAAGCTTCAGAAGGAGGTGACGAAGAAACCGCCACCAACCCGCAAAGTTTGGAGGCTGAAGTCCGAAGTGATGATTCAGGCCAAAGAGCAACCTTCGCCACCTTCGAAGAAGATTCAACCTCCGGCGAACCAAACGAAGCCGCCGATGATTTCCACAACTATTCCGGGAGATCCCACAAGGCCATCCCAGAAAAGGAAATCAGTCTTGGAGCGCCTCGGTCCACTTCCTGAGGAGCGAAGCAAAGTACCAATTCAAGAACGTTTGGGCCCGATGAAGAAATCCCAAACAATTCAACATGCTGGGGGTCGCCGCAACCCTCAACATGACAAAGAAATCGTGGCACCCAAGCGCACTACCTTGCGCATCGAAGTCCAGGAGCCCGCTGAGAACTCACACCCACAAAGGCATGTTTCGAGGCGTGTGACTCTCGAAAGCCCAAAGAAGGCAATTCGCCCTCAGAAGGAAACGTTGTCGTCTGATGACGATGACGTTATACCTGAGAAGTCGTGCCAACACGCGATAGGTTGCTCCGACCTTCATAAGGACGAGCTGTACTATCGTGCTGGAGGTACGAGCAGAGCCAGAAAGAGAAGTCCTCGTAGGCTCGAAGCTCAATGCCCCTGTTCCAAACTCATTCGGGCAGTATTGTCTCAGTGTAATTGCACTAAGACGGTCCCCAAAAGAGTCTTGGTGTTCGAAAGACTCAGCACTGAGACGCCAAAGCCAAGGCCTAGGCGTTTCCGACGAAGGAAAGCGGTGGTTGAAGACGGAGAATTTCCAAGAGTTACCGCTAACATGACCAACAAGGGGACATTGGCACAGGATGATCTCGAGTCGATTCTGAGAGCATCCCGGCGTCTAACCCGTTTGCAGTCCGGAGCCATCTCACGAAGGACGTATGGCAGGGTTCGAACAAGATTACCTTCAGAAGATGAAGAGTCGGATGCTTGCTCTGCGGTTGCGTCTGACAACACTGTATCTAGCGAAGGAGAACCCCGCGAGTCGTTCATGATAAGCGCGGAACAAGTGGCCAAGATGCTCGAAGAAGCCATGGCCAAACAACAGGAGAGCTTCAGGCTCGAGATGCAGATGGCCATGCAGACTATGAAGGAAATGCATGAGCAGCAAATCCAGGCACTGACGAACCTGCAAGGTGAACCAAGCCGCCGTAACCAGGTCGTTCAGGAAGAGGAGCACACGGATACGGACGAAGCTCGCAATGCCAATAATCCGCCCACCAATGCAGGGGGTGGTAATGAGGATGCCAATGAAGATACAAGTGAAAACTTGAAGATCAAAAGCCTCGAGAGCAAAATCAATACCTTGATGTCCGCTCAAGAGGTGAAGAAAACGGGCATTCCTTGTCCATACCCAAGGGAGTGGGAATCAATCCCCTATCCGGCGAAGTTTAGTCTAATCAACTTCACGCCGTTCGATGGGAAAGGTTCCCCCACTCAGCATTTGATTTATTTCAAATCGCACCTGGGTGTTATCTCCGGCAATGAGCCTCTAATGGTGCGGTCATTCGTTGGCACTCTTCGCGGAGCCGCCTTCGATTGGTATCGCCGCCTCAAGCCAGGAAGCGTGCATAGCTGGGACGACATGGAGACAAAATTCCTCGCTAACTTCTTCGACGACGACACCGAGATATCCATCGGAACGTTGCTCGACGAGAAACAAAAGGACGGGGAACCGGTCGAAACCTTCGTCAAGAGGTTCCGGAACAAAGCGTTGAATTGCCGGGACCCGATCACCGAGGAGTTCATTCTCCAGACTTGCCACAACAACCTTGCATTGGACGTGCTGGAAGCAATAGGGACAGCACCGTCCAATAATTGGAAAGACTTGAAGGTCCGAGGTGAACAAGCCGAACGCTTCCTTCGAAGGAAGAGAGCCGAGAGGAGTCAATCGACGACAAATCCTCCTAACTCGAACTTCGCCTCCCGTGGTAAAGGAAAGACACCCGCAACGACTGTCGATGCTAATCAAACATCGCAACAGCAGTCCCGGAGGCAGCAAAAGACTTCGGATCAGAGGCCTCAAAAAGAGTACTCCTTCAAGGAAGAAGATGTTCCAGCCATCTTCAAATCCCTCCTTGACAATAACAAGATCAAGCTCCCACCGATCACGAATCAGGAGGAAGCTGACGATATTGCGGATCCGAAGTACTGCGCATACCACAGGAGGATCCTTCACCCAACCAAGGCGTGTTTTACGCTCAAAAATAGCATCCAGACCTTGGTGGAGGCCGGCGTCATAACGCTAGAGTGAGCTAGTTAAAAAACGGCAAAACTCCGACCGGTATAAGAGTATAAACTGCTTCCTGACACTCCGAAGAGTACATGAGTATAAACTGCTTCTCAATCCTCCGACCGGAATAAGAGGTTAAACTGCTCCCTGATACTCCAATAGGTATATGAGTCTAAACTATTTCCTTTCTTCCACGGGAAGTTCCTGGAGAGTGTCATGCGTGGTGTTCTTAAGGATAACCCGATCGTGCGTCTAATTCAATGATACACCCAGTTTTGTAAAGAAAGCTGGGGGTGGATAATTCAAGTAACGGGAAGTTCCCGGAAGAATGTTAAATGTAATATTCTTAGGGATAACCCGGTCATATAACTGATTGTAATGTCAAACCCAGCGTTGCAAAGAAAGTTGGGGGTGGATAATTCAGGTAATGGGAAATTCCCGGAAGAATGTTAAAAGTAATATTCTTAGGGATAACCCGATCATCATGAATCCATTCAAACTTCCGCTATGTTCGTGCACTCAACACTTTCATTGTTAGAGTCCGGATATAATGCTTACAATTCTGATTTATCAATAATTGACGAATTGTCAAAACCCTTTTTTGTTAAGTCTTTATCACTTAACATCAAGAACCCCCTTTGAGTGATTTGTACGAATCAACATTCCTACAGTGGTTTGTACTCTCACCCTCACTCCCCACTTGGTCAAACCTTCCTACAGTTAGGGCCAAAACCAAAATCCCCTCTCGATTCCTTCAATGAACGAGAGGCCCACAAATTGAGCGATCAAACCTTCCTACAGTTAGGATCGTCTCAAACCTCCCATTTGGTCAAACCTTCCTACAGTTAGGACCAAAACCAAAATCCCCTCTCGGTTCCTTCAATGAACGAGAGGTCCACTTTCAAATCGAGTGATCAAACTTTCCTACAGTTAGGGTCATCTCAAACTCTCGCTTGGTCAAACCTTCCTACAGTTAGGACCAAAACCACAATTCACTCTCGATAAACGAGAAATTCATCTTTAGTTCGGTAATCAAACCTTCCGACAGTTAGGGTTATCCGAATCTTTTCGATTCTCGGAGTGGAGATCCCACTCTTAGTTTCACCTTTCTGGATTCTGGGGGTGGAGATCCCACCTCAAGTCTCCTTTCCTTGTTCGGGGAATAGAATATAAAATTCTTCCTTCCCCACACCAACCTTTTCCAAGAGTTTATCAATCTTGGACTCATCCTAGGAAGTTTATCCCGAATCCTAAGCAGGGATAAGTCTGCGCCTAACACGCGCTGCCGGTTTAGTCTTTTTCCCGCAGAAAAAAGACACCAGAGTTCGATTATGGGGTATTTTATCCTGAAACCTAAGTAAGGATAAGTCTGCGCCTAACACGCGCTGCCGGTTAGTTCTTAACCCTTAAAAAGAACACCCGTCCGCATATTCAACATTGTGGCAGGTTGTTATTAATAACACTGAAATCCATGTCTCATACGCATGGGGAATTTCATCCTGAATCCTAAGAAAGGATATGCCGACGCCTAACGCGCGCCGCCGGTTAGTTCTTAGCCGTTGAAAAGATCACTCGTCCACATATTCAACATTGTGGCAGGTTGTTATTAATAATACCGAAATCCATGTCTCACACGCATGGGGAATTTCATCCTGAATCCTAAGAAAGGATATGCCGACGCCTAACACGTGTCGCCGGTTTAGTCTTTTTCCGATTGAAAAAGATACCAGAGTTCGATTCCGGGGAATTTTATCCCGAAGCCTAAGTAGGGATAAGTCAGCGCCTCACACGTGTCGTCGGGTAGCCTATTCCCGTAACAATGGCGAAGTCTATGTATTCGATATCATAGCACAAAGTCCCAGAGAATTCAATCTCTGAGCACAACGTTACATGCGAACGGATTTAAATAATTCGCATGCTAGTCTGACTCAAACGGTAGTCGGTAAAGGCTAATCAAATCCGTTTAAGGCTGAGGGTTAGCCAAAAATCCTAAAGTCAACGCCTAACACGCGTCGCCGGGTAACCTATTCCCGTAACAAATGGTAAAGTCTATGTATTCAACATCATAGCACAAAGTCTAAAGGAGTTCATTCCTTTAGCACAACGTCACGTGCGGAACGGATTTAAACAATCCGCATGTAAGCCCGATTCAAACGGTAATCGGTAAGAGCATGTCAAATCCGTTGAAGGCTGAGGATTTGCCAAAAATCCTAAGTCAATGTCTCATACACGTTGTTGTTTAGTCTTTTCACAGGAGAAAGACGAAGTCTACGTATTCAATATCGTAGCACTAAAAGGGTTAACTCTTTTAGCTTAACGTCACATGCGGAACGGACTTAAACAATCCGCATGCTAGCCCGACTCAAACGGTAGTCAGTAAAAGCTTATCAAATCCGTTGATGGCTGAGAATTTGCCAAAAATTCTATAACTCGAGTATCCGCCACGCTCCAATAACTTAAGAGCTTAAACTGTGTATACTCCAGCAGACGTACGAGTATAAACTGTGTCAGACGTCGAACAATACGTCACAATGAAGCCTGGACGCCGGACAACGCGTCGCAATGAAGTTTAAACGCCGGACAACGCGTTGTAAACAAAGATTCAACGCCGTCAATCGTTGATCAGTTCTATGTTGAAGCAACCAACTCGAGCTAAAAAGTCAAGAAATCAAGAATCGACTTCAAGTTCAAAATTCCAACAACGGTCAGACAATAAATGCAGCACCGGAACCCTTACAGACGTTCGACAAAGCACCGAATAGCCTGAAGGAATTGAAGGAATCCAGAACAGAAGCCATTCTAAAGTCCCGTTACACCGACTAAAGGTTGGGACAATCACATCCAAAGTATTCCAGACTCTTCTATAAAAGAACGAGGCTGAAATACTTTGGAGGGGGTATCTGTAGGCGTATAAAATTGCCTACGGGTCCCTTAGCACAGCTCGACGACGTCGATTCGACGTACGAACCTTCAGGCGACATATCCAGGCACGACTGTTATCCCACAAACGCCGAAGCCAAGCGATATGCGACGAAGTGGACTAACGAGGCTAACGAACCGCACGCCAACAATCCATTTAGCACGCGGAATGAAGCCAACGGTTCGAGGAGTCAACGAGTCATCTAAACAAGAGCGAACTCGGATGAATCACGATCGAATCAAGATCGGTTTCGGACTTGAACTCAGAAGCGGATTAACTGCCATATCTGGAATCAAGTCAACAAATCGATTCCAGACCAAGTCAACCACAAACCGAATCAAATCCGAACAACGGAGAACCGGATAACAACGAAACGGACAAAACACCCGGGGACTCGGCCTTAGCCGAGCCACCCCAGGGTGGCTCGGCCAAGGCCGAGCCACCCATGGGTGGCTAGGCCCAGTTCTGTGCACGGGGCACAGTTTCGAGCACCTATAAATAGGCCTTCAGGTTCATTTGTTCAAGGGTTGGATTTTGGAGGAGGCGAAGCCCTACAGGATTGAAATCTCAGATCTGATAAAGATTAAAACTTTAAGGCTTCGAGGATTTGTTCATCCGGATCTGGTGCTCAGCGATCGACAACGCCAAATAAGGCAGGAGTTCGAGAGGACCGGATCGGGAGATCTACGTTGCTATACTCCGGATCTAAGCTTAGTTCTTAGATCCCGAGATTGAGCGGTTGTTTCCTTGGTAAAACAATCTCTCCGGCTATTATCTCCCTTGGTGGAATAATACCCGTTATACTACGTAGATCTGCCCGGATCTGGATCTAGCGGTGGTCCATGGCAAATAACCCCGGCGCAGGCAAAGAACCCACCAAAGCGAGTGACCGCAAAACAGGAGCTCGCGATTCGTTCGACAAAGAAGGAAACAAGTTGTAATTTTTTTTATTTGTATTTTGATTTTCATTATAACCGGCTCTTATAAAAAGACCGGATCTTTGTAACACAAAAAATTGTTATTTTAAGATGACAATGGAATCAACAATGAAGAAAGCAACAATTTTCCCCGCGAACAATCAGATAAAGCAGTGTGGGCTTGCTGATCCTGTACTTTCGTCATCTGAAGAATACCCAAAGTCTCCTCTTTTCACGGAGTACTCTTCTGAGCTGGTCTATCTCGGTCGCACAAGAGGCAATAGAAAGGTCAAGGTCATCAAGTGAAGATGACTAATAGCAAGGTTAGCCTCAACTCGATCTACCCGGTCCCGCTGCGCCTGAATCTCGAGCTCAGCAAGAATCCGAGTATCACGCCATGTCTGTAAGCGAGTATCCAGCTCGGTAGCAATGAATGAAGAGGCACCTGCATCCCAGAGCTCACGAAACATCTGAAGCTCATGCTCTAGGCAGTCAAGGTCATGAACTATAGCCTTCGCCAGATCCGGGTATCCTGCGTCCCTTATTGAGTTTATCCTAGAATCAAGGAAAGGCTTAAACGGGTGAAGGAAAAGTCCGCCGTGGAAGAGCTTGCCAATCATAGCATTCACGAAGGAGAAGAAGGAGCGGACTTCTATGCAGATAACAATCTTCTCAGGGTCATTGTCAGATAACAACTCCTTCACTAGGACATGAAGACGAGAAGAACACCCTACACAAAAAGGGAGAAGTCCGTCAAAAGTCTTAATGAGAAAATGAATAGCATTTCTCAGTGGTTTGATTTATACCTTCTTCCCCTTGAGTCACTGGGGGTAGTGGAGTTGTAACGGCTGTGGGTGTATCAACTGGTGTAGTTGGTCTCACAGCCGGATCAACAGGATCAGTCTCGACAAAAGCTCCTGTCAAATACAAAACAGAATTCTCAGATGCATCACATTATAGCTGCATTAGTCAAAAATTGGTTAGTCCTATAATTAACTTGGGAAGAGGCACGTACCTTCAAAAGAACCATCCTCGGGGTTCTTAGGGAATGTGGACTCAGGAAACATATCTCCAGGCAACTGGTCATCAATCTGAGGAGAGCCATACATGAAGTGGAGCATAGGAGTGTCCACAAGCAAGCCTTCCTCGTCAAAATCATCAGTCGAGAAATCTGACACAAGAGAATATAAGTACCAAAGAAGAATAAAGAGACTACAACCAATAGAAATGAGTTACCACTTGTAGGTGCGTTAGCCTCTTTATTCCCAAGATCCACGTTTGCCTCTTGCAAGTTATCTAAAGGAGCGAGAAGCACAGAGACAATTAGGGAATGCACAAATTCTGAATCATTCAACTCCTTTGTGTGCCATCTAAAAGATATATTGTCAATGGTAGACGTACCTGGATTCGCTGAATCGGGTCCTACATTGATATCCTCCCTAACATCGGCAGCTTCTGCAGGCCTTTCTACCTGGTGTGGTGAGTCAGGCTCGCCAGAAGATACAATATCAAGAGGAACAGGATCAGGACTCATCTCGCTCTCCCCACGCTCTTCTATATAAAGATGGAAAAGCATGAGTCGAAGTTCTGAATAATCAAGAGGATGGTTTACAGGGTAGATGTTACCTCCGTCACTAGCAGGATCATCACCAGCCAAATCCATATCAGATGCTCGTGAAGCTGCACGCGGCTTGCGGGCTAATCTCTTCCGCCTAGCAGCAGGGACAACAATCGAAGGTCTCGCCTGGGGAGGAGGACGGAACTCTTCATCCTGGTCAGCTGTGGTCCCTGAAACATCAAACCATTGTCAGGTTTAATAATTCTGGAAGACAGAAGGAAAAAATGGATAGTTAACCTCGCTCGGAAAAGTCCTCGTAATCTTCAGGATCTCCGCCTAAAGCCTCGTCTGCAGAATGGAAGACCCTCTTTCCCTCTTCATCAATCCGACGAGTCTTGTTCTGTATCCTTTGTGACCGAGCGTTTTCCCAAATCCTACGAGAATCAACTTGAGAAGCTTCCTCGGCTTCTAGCTCTGCAATCGGCTTCATGGGGACAGTTTTATTAGCTGCTAACAACCACTTGCAGCTTAAGAAGGTGAGGTTCAACTGCCGCTCAGCACTCGGGAGACTAAACTTAGCACCAGTACAGCCCGTCACGGTCCACAACCATGCCCGAAGACCGTCCACCAAACCGCCGTAGGTCCGAAGCTGCTGACACGGATTCCCGACATAAAGCTGATCATAGCAAAACTGGCGAGCGAATCGGCACGGTAGATATGGCTCTATGAAACACTGATTCCTCACCCAGAAAGTTAGATAACCCGGCCTAATGTTCACCAGCCAGTTAAAGCAGCCGAGGTCTAAATGAGTTCGGTACTCCCTCGGCCTCTCCTCATCAATCAAACACTCGCCGTATCAGCCGGAGAACTGCGGAAAGCAAGTGGAAAACGCCCAACACTTGTGGACCTGTAGCTGCTGTCTGATGTCAGGAAATCCTCGCCCCTCCCACTTGCCATTCTCAAGCAACTGTAGTAGGGGAACGCAGTGTTCTGTGGCATTCGGTACCGACATCATATCAGAACGGTGAAGGACGAACCAAGCCATCAAATAAGTGTACGGAAGCTCCACCTTAGTAGTAGGAATTTGAGTCGGCGATTCACTTTCCTTCCGTGTAAAAGCACTAAAAATCTGTCGAAGCCCTCGATGAATGTTAGCCACCATCACCGGAAGAAGCGAAAGTTCCTTTTTGTAGGCGAGCTGAACCACTTGGTAGAGCACTTCTAAGGGCAAAGCGTCACCAGACTGATACGAGACCACGCATTTCTTTAACCAGATAGCGAGGTAACCGGCAAGAAGGGTCATCGGTCGAATCGGTGCGGTCGCATGCCATAAGAATGATTTAAACTTGGTCCCTGTAGGAAATCCACTCTCAGGACTGCTAATGGTATAGGAATGAGCGTCAATCTTCTTCAATAGACTATTCACCCCTGAAGGAGTGAGTGGTGCCAACTCACAAATAGCATCGCCAGAATTGCTCTCTAGATTCCTGAACAAATAACATGCAAACTGCTTCAGACTCACGTATGACTTAGTCCTCTTCGCTAAAGGCTCAGACTGCGCCAAAGCAATATGATAGTGACATGTGAGGTCCCATAAAGTCTCATAGCGGTCAGGCATGCGATCCTTCAGCTGACTCAATTCATGGTTGGAGGGAAAGTATTCCTGATATAGCATCTGTCCCATGGGCAAACCAGAAATCCTGTGCATCTCATGGAGAGCCAAGCCCAACTCCCCTTGCCAGGTCATAAAAGTGTTCGAATCTGGATTATAAAGCTCGCACAAAGCGAAGAAATGCTTCGCGCTGACAGGCAAGCCATACATGGTGGCACGAACGGCTGCATATAAACCACAAGCGTGCAACTCCTCGCTCCATCGGCTTAAGACGTACTTCGTCATGCGAGTCCACCAAAGCTTGTCCAAAGAATGGACCAGCCATAAAATCTATGACGCGTCGCAGGCATCTCCCGTCCTAGATCAGCGAGGGGATTCTTCAAAGTAGAAGCAGAGGCAAGAAACTCGTTACGCGGTGGTGCATCCAGCCCCAATACTCCAGGACGCAATCCAGTGATATGACTCCTGCTCGAACCAGGAGCTGCCTGATGAGTGATGTAGCCACAGTGAACGCTCTCATGCTCCTCCGTCAAGCGCCACGACATCTCCCGTGTCACAGCCTGATGCCTGAGCTCAGTCAACGAACGATGCCGAGGAATCTTCGGCAAATATATGAAACCACCGCCAGTTTTATGAAGCCACTGCTCGGCATCAATAAACACTGCATCCGGATCTCTGACAGAATCGCCAAATAAAAAGTCGGTCTTCCTGAGAGGCTGAATAGAACTGACATCCTTCACGAAAGGCGCATCTGTAATCAACTGTCGAAGAGCTCGATGTCCACCTTCCTTCACCACTTGGGCAACCTCTGTCGACGTGCCCAAAGTAAACTGAGGAGTAACTGGAATAGGGGAAAATCGTCGGAAGTCGAATAATACTCTCCACGACGCCCGTACACTACATGAGATGAGAACGCTCCAGAAGGATATCCTACTGAAAATAAACAGTTAAACATCTGTTAGTCTCAATTATAAAAGGAAGTTGAACTCATCCTACGAACGGGTAAGATAGAGTCGCTGCCTTATAAAGGGTGAGACGATTTGGCCACATTATGCACTTATAAGGTGGGATATATCAAAAAACATATCCCTACCTTATAAGGCACAATGCAGCATCAAGACGCCCCCTTTATTTATTTTAAGATATGGTTTTGACCAAGCAAAACCCATCTTTAAAGCGTCGAACCTCATCAAGGAGAATCAAGGCTCTTCCCGATTGCCTCACCAAGGAGAACAAAATGGGGATAAAGGACTAATTTGCAAATATGCCAAAAAGGTTCACCAGCGTAAGAGGGAGGCGCGCCATCAGCCGACGCGGTAGAGGATAGACCTCTCGCAATACGAGACATGGTAACCTGCAAAATAAATTAAGGGATCAGATCCAGAAAAAAGTTCCTCTTTTTATTGCAATTAAATCCCTCAAATTGCCAAATTCTACCCCCTGAAAGAGAAGCTCGAGGCGCCAAATCATAAACCCTAACCCTCATATGCAATCCCACAAATTCATGTACTAAATTAAACATGAAATATCCAAAAATTATGGAGGATTTACCTGAGGAAAAGCTCGAGGAGCCGACAAAAATTAGACCCTGAAAGATGCTCGAACCACGTGCTCTCCATGAGAGAAATTTTTATATGAAGATTTCTGAGGGATTTTTCAGTCTAAGATCAAAAGGAAGAATAGATCTAAGGCAAATATGAAGATTTGAGGGAAAAAGGATGCACGAGGGAAGAGAAATCCAAAAAATAGGGCAAAAGGGGGGCCGGCCCTAGAGGAGGAGGAAAAAGAGGCTTTTATAGGTGAACCAGCCATGAACCAGACCGGACTAGGTTGAACCAGACCAAACCAATCCAAATCAGTTCAAAAGAGGCTGAACCAGGCCAAACCAGCCATGAACCAGGCTAAACCAGACTGAACCAGACCAGACCAGGATGAACCAATCTGAACCAGTCTTGAACCAGTCCTGAACCAGCTTTGAACCAGGTTAAACCAGTCCTGAACCAGGTTGAACCAGGTTGAACCAGAATTCAAATTGAAGCTGAATTGAGCATCGAAACAACTTCAAATCGACCGAGGGTTCAATCCTTTGTTTATTCTTGCCTCTCCCACGTATTCGGAAGGATCGGAAGAATTTTTTTTATTGCCTTTTTGACTTATTATCAGACCGGTTCAGCTCATTATCAGGCCGGTTCAGCTCATTCGGGCATGAGAATTACTCCAATAAGGTATACGAGTATAAACTATTCCTTATTTTTTGTTGAGAAGTTCCTAGAGAATATTTTTCTAAAAATATTCTTAAGGATAACTCAATAACACTACGCCGGATAACGCGTCGCAAATAAAGACTCAACGCCAACAATCGAGGGTCAGTTCTATGTTGAACCAACAAGCATGAGCTAAAGATCAGGAAATCAGGAATCGACTTCAAGTTCAAAATTCCGACAACGGTCAGACAATAAATGCAGCACCGGAATCCTTACAGACGTTCGACAAAGCACCGAATAGCCTGAAGGATTGAAGGAATCCAGAACAGAAGCCATTCCAAGGTCACGTTACACCAACTGAAGGTTGGGGCAATCATATCCAAAGCATTCCAGACTCTTCTATAAAAGAACGAGGCTGAAATACTTTGGAGGGGGTATCTATAGGCGTATAAAACTGCCTATAGGTCCCTTAGCACAGCTTGGCACGGTGATTCGACAAACCAACGAACCATCGGGTGACGTATATAAACATGAGCGTCAGTCCACAACACCGAAGCCAAGTGAGATGCAACGAAGCAGATTAACGAGGTGACGAGGTTAACGAATCGCACGCAAGCAACGGAATGCATCCATTCGCGTGCGGAATCAAGCCAATGGTTCGGGGAGTCAACGAGTCATCCAACCATAGAACGGATTCGAACTCAAACACCAAGGCGGATTTACTACCAAATCAGGATCCAGACTACCAAATCAAAGTCCAGATCAACAACGAAGCGCGGAACCGAACAACGGACACAACGGCGCCACACCCGGGCGACTCGGCCAAAGCCGAACCACCTAGGTGACTCGGCCAAAGCCGAACTACCTAGGTGGCTCGGCGGCCGAGCCACCCAATAGGGTGGCCGAGCCACCCCATGGTGGCTCGTGGCCGAGCCACCCATGGGTGGCCGACCACCTGTGGCCGACCCAGATCTGTGCCAAGGCACATATCTGAGAGCCTATAAATAGACCCCCTTGGTTCATTTTTGGGAGGTTGAACTTTTGGAGCCGAAACTCTGCCGAATTAAGATCTCACTTTGGAGTTTTAAAGACTTGAAGACTTGGACATTCAGATCTGGTTCTTGGCGAGAATCCACGTCACAAAAGGCAGGAGTTCGAGAGAGAAAATCAGATCTGAGATCTACACGAGGTAATACTCCGGATCAAAGCTTGGCCTTTGATCCCGAGAACTAAAGGCTACTATTTCCTTAGTGAAATAGTACCCCCGGCTGTTATTTCCTTCGTGAAATAGCACCCGTCAAATCGTGTAGATCTTACCGGATCTAGATCGCGCGATGGTCCACGGATAAACCCCGGCGCAGGCGAAGAACCCACGCAAGCGAGCAACCGCAAAACAGGAGCTCGTGATTTGTTCGGCAAAAGGAGAAAGTTGTAATCTTTTTAATTTCTTTGATTTTATTGTAACCGGATCTTATAAAAAGACCGGATCTTTGTAACTCAAAAAACTGTTATTCAAGATAGCAATGGAATCAATGACGAAGAAAGCAACGAATTTCACCGTGAACATTTTTAACATGAGATAAGCTAGTGATGGATGAGGTTGATTTTTCATTTTCCAAATTTAACATATCATTGTTTTCTTTAAGCTTAATATTTTCTTTTGCAATTACATCAACTTTGGAACCTAGCAACTCATGATCGGATTTCAAATTAACATGCTTGCTTTTCAAATCTATAAAATTATTATACAACTTGGTGTAGGCATGCATTAATCTATCATATGCACAAGCGAATTCATTGATGGATATATCACTATCGGATTCCGAATCGCTTACCACACTAGGGCTATCGCCAAGTGGCCGTGTGCATGATGATGCTCCACACTCACTTGAAGAACAATCCTCCAAACTACATCGGATTTCCTCCAAGTTGCCTTAATGTGCTTCTATGAATTTCCATAAATTGTAAGCACTATCAAAATGTACAAATTTGTTAGAAAATGATAAGTCAAAGGCATTAAGTAAATATTCTAACAAAAGCTTATTCATATTAAACATTTTTTTATCATTGTTACTCCACTTGGATTTTTCCAAAGTGGGTATAATATAAGCATCTTCAATAACTTCCCATAAATCGAATTGTTTAGATCTAATAAATATGTTAAATCTAGAACACCATTGGTCATAGGGAAGATTATCTATTTTAGGAGCAACAATAAGATTATAGCCTAAACAAGATGCATAATGTATGTCCATAATAAGAGAATGTATGCAAGCAAGATACAAATAAAATCAAAACAAGATTAGCACAAAAAGATAACTTGGATCTTTAACTTAAGGCCATTAGACCTTAAATCAAAGAACACTAAGCTCTGATACTAATTTTTAGACCCTAGAGGGGAGGGGGGTGATTAGGGTCATATGCTAATCTAATCTGATTTTATACCAATTAAAACTAATTAACAAGTTATCCTAGCAAGTATAAAATACAACAAGATATGTGAGCTAGGATAAGTGATATACACAAGGGTAAACAAAATAAACAAGATAGTGGATGATATAAATAAAGAGCAATGGACAATGGCGATAATAAATATAATCATAAGAGAAGTGCGCTAAAGCAAACTCAAACTCACGATATGATCACGGAGTTCGGACCTTCCGTCCTACGTCTCCGCTCCCCACTCCCAGGAAGAAATCCACTATCACAACCAGGTTTTCTACGCTCATCCGAATAACGTTTATACCTCATAATGTTGGTTTTCAACACTCACCAATCAACATCCACTCCTCACAGTCGGTTTTCTAGTTCACCAAAAACTTCACAATTCACACTCTCACAATGTAACAAATGATTTGTTCTCTACAATAGATGAGAACTCAATGTAAGTTCACACTCAAAGTTATAACACTCACCAACCCAAATATACTATGTATGAATACAATAAGCTCAATGTGGGTGTGTGTAACAATAAGTTATCAAATCTAAACTCAATAAAAAAACTAGCTTTAAAGAATGATAATCAAAACAAATATGCAAATATAAAGCTAGATAAGAGTTTAGAAATGCTTCTCTGAAAAATAAGATGGAGAGATGGATTAAGGTGAAGCTCGATCAATGTAGATGATCTCCTCCACTTGTGTAAAACTATTTTCCAAACAAAAACTCTTTTAAACAAACACTAAACAAACTTAAACCCTTGTTAAACTCTTGTTTAAAAACTTCTTGGATAGATGTGAAGGATGAGAGCAAGGGGGTATTTATAGCCTCCCAAAATCTCAGCCAAAACCCTAAAGAAAAAGACCAAAAAGTCCACGAATTAGAAATCTAATTCTGTACAAATATAACCGTTGGAGTGAACGACGATCGACCGTGAAAATCTCGCGGTCGACCGCGAGCCACTTTCGAAGCTGAGAATTTTTCAGAGACTTTAGCGATCGACCGTGACGGTCGACCGTGGGGAAATTTGAGCTGACGGTCGACCGTGACGGTCGACCGTGAAAGTTTCTGTTTGACTCCGCAAGTAAAAACTCAGGTGCGGTCGACCATGGCGGTCGACCGCAAACTGATACATGAACAGAACAGTTTAAAAGTTGATTTTCTAATTTTAAACCCTGTTTAAAAATATCAAATAAATTCAGAAAAATATAAAACTTTGGGAAATGATTGTAGACATGATAATACACATGCTACAAAAACTGGTTTTCAAAAAGAACTTTCCAAATGTAAAATATCATCATTTTATAAGGAGGCCCAAAACATAGAAATGTAAACATATGAATTTTGACATTTTGCCTAAACCATATTTTGAAACTTTACAAAATGATTTTATAGACTTGAAGAAAGATGTAAACTATTGTTATGAAGTCTATAAACAATGAATGTAGTATTTTATCAAAATACACATATAATGTACTAAAACATGATTTCATTGAACTAAATAAAATTGATATTGATGAAATCATATATATGCATATAAGTATGAAACAAAAATATGTTTTCTAATTATATTAAATTGTTTCATATTAAAACTTGAAAACTATCAAACCAAAACATATATGTCTATATATAACTATATATATAATAAACCAAAACGTGTATGTGTGTATATGATTGAGCTTAAAGTACTAACACACATAATATAAACACCCAAACTAAATTTTACCCAAGCAATCTTGATCTTCAATAAGCTTGACTTGGTACACTTCGGATGAAGCTTGAACTTGTATCTTTAACTTGAATGTAGGTAGCTTCACTCCACAATTCCGCCAACCTCCATTGGATTTGATCGTTGAAGCGCAATCCATCCAACCTCTAACTCGTTGTTTGCCTTAAGTAAATACGAAAATACAAACACTAGACGAACAACATTAGAAGTAAATTATTTGTTAAACATCATCAAACAAGAAGGCTAACAATGAGCTCCTCTATCTGAGTCTGTAACTCCCTCATCTCAGCAGGTGCCATATGATAAAGTGCACGGGATATCGGTGATATGCCTGGCTGTAACTGTATGCAAAACTCAACCTCTCTCACCAGAGGTAATCCAAGTATGTCCTGAAAGATACCCCGATACTCGGAGACTACTCTGGTCTAGCACAAATCGAAACCCTGATCTCATAACAACACCTCCTTAACGTAATCCAGAAATGGCTCCACAAACTGGATCCCCTGTCAGGTCACTACAACTAACTCAGTCCCATAGGACGTTCGCAAACTGACTGTTTTGGCAAAACAGTTGATACCGATATGGTAGGAAGATAACCAATCCATATTAAGGATCACATCGAACTCAGACATATGTCGGACGATCTGATCAACTACGAACTCAGACTCATCTAGGCTGATAATACATCTCCTATGGATACTCTCTAAGGGGAAACTAACAAAGGTATGTCTAAGGGATGTGCAACTAACTAAAGTCTATCCATGAAAGCATAAGAGATGAAAGAATGCGGAACTCCTGAATTAAATTGGATACAGGCTGGGAAAGAGTTTACAAGGAACGTAACTTCCACAATGGCCCCGCTCGCACCATGATCACGTGGCACGACTTCATACACTCTGCTTGAAGCTGTAGTTTGTTGTACCAAAGGCTTTGAAGTATATGGAACTATCTGTCCCTGCGGTACCTCTTGAATGGTGTGCACCAGACCCTCTATCCTCAGAACTACTGGTGGTGCCTCTACTCTCTGCTATTTGTCCAAGTCTTGGTTCTGGGGCTTAACCTAACTCTTACCCTGATAATATCCTACTGGTGCGCTGTGATACTTTGTAGCTCTGTGCCCAAACTTGCGACAGTGAAAGCAAGTACCCTAAAATCTGCGTTGTTGTGGTGCTCTCTAATCCTGTTGCTGTCTCTTCTTATGAGGAGCTTGTTGCTACTTCTATGAACCCCTGTCCTATTGTTGGGGTCCTCCAGGTCCTAAAAATGACCTCTTGCCCTTGCCCTTGTCTCCGATCTATCCTGCTCTAGAACTTCCCTCCTTATTCTTTTGGAACATGGCGGTATCAGTCTCCTGTGAAATGGTAGCATCAGCAACCTCTTACACTGAGTGGAAATGTCGAGAAACAAGATAGAGACATAGGCTCGAGCGAAGTCCCATCAAAAATATTTGAGCCTGACGCTCCCCTGTATGACACATGCTTGTAAACCTGAGTAGACCCATGAACTTGCTTTCATATTCTATCACTGGCATGTCTCCCTGCTCCAGTCGGGATAGCGCCAACTCCTTCGTGGCCTTTTCCACTGATGATACATACTACTCATTAAAGAAGTAGATGAAATCCTCCCAGGTAAGTGGCATTCCCTGCTTAGGTATGAATTGGAGCCTATACCACCCTCCAGCGTCACCCTTAAGGCTAAATGCAGCTAACCTCTGCTTCTGGACTGAGGTGATGTTAAGCATATCTAGGATGTTTCCCACTTCTTCCTTCCACTTGTAGGCCGCAAGTGAATCCGATGTGCGTAGGAACTCTAGTGCCCTCATCTTCTCATATCTCTCCAGCAAACGAAGCTAAGTCTCCTGCTCTGTAGCTTTTTCAACAGCTAGTGGTAGAGTATCTTCTAACGATTCCTCTACGATAGGCACAGGTGGTGATGGTTGTGGCACCAATAGAGGTGTTGTTGTTGGTGGAACCTGATTTACCACTTGCCCCTCGAGTGTTGCCAGCCTAGCTGTAATCGGTGCAATAAGGTTAATCAAATACTATGGAGACTGTTGCGGCTCGAGCTTTGGCTCAGCTTGTCCAACTCCCCAAGTACATGCTCTACCACGACCACATCCTCGTCCCGACATCTAAAAGTTTAGGTGGAGAGCTTGTTACACACAGTAAATGAGGCCTCAACCAAAAATAGCATAACATATAGAAATAGGTAAGCACATCACATAGTATCCTCAAAATACTTTATAATCAGAGTAAGGTAGCCATAAAAAAATTCTTGAAATTTTTGAGTTACGCATATTACGACCTCACTCAATCTAAGAATTCCTAGCAGACTCTATATATGAATCCTAGAAAACTCTATACTAGCTCCACGACTTAACACATGATATCCTAAGAATGCTAAAACTAGAGCTCTGATACTAACTGTGATACTATTGATTTCACACAAGGCTACAGTTCAAGATGAACCCAAGGATGTCAAACGTGTCATGCAGCCAAAACTGTGCAATAACATGTTTCACCATCAAAGTAATATCTCTCTAGTGGAATCAAATAAAAATATGTATGGGTACAAGCAGATAGAATAAAGATAATAATATAAGGAACACAACATAAAGAAAAGATCCAATAGTAAATATAATTATGTTCCAACAAAAGAAAAGGAGTACATCTGATAAACCAAAATAAAAAATAACAAAGTTCAGAAAACAAGAGCTAACTGAATACAGTACTAAGGCATACAGCTTCCAACATGAAATACATCTCTAAAGAAAACTAAACTCATAAATATATTCTGTAGAGCAATAGCTCTTTACTAAATAAATAACAAAAATCTACACTGAGTTTCCGTCAACCTACAACTCTCCGAACGCCTGACTCGCTAACTGAAAAAAATGGAAATAATGAGTGTCAAAGCACTAGCCAGAATATCTCCCCCACCCCTAAGAGGAAAAAGGAGTTAGGTTTTTGAAACTACAAGTATAGTATATATATACATATAAATAAAATGCACTAAACTAAAAGGAATTGAGATTTAGAAATCCACAACACGAGAATGTTTACGTCAAGCGAAATAATCCAAACATGGAAACCCTCATGTATATACCATGTATCTTAAATTGTGGATCACTAAATACCAAGTTCAAATCCTATGAATAAGAATAAATAACAAAGAATATCACATTACCAAATCTCATCCAAAACAAGTCGTATTATAACTACCCTCGGGTAGTTGGCATAGTAACAATTATAATTTTCGATAAAAGATCTCATATAGTATACGTCGTGTATGACAAACTTCAGCCTTATATCCTACACTCAGGATAGATAACATGGGAGCAAAATATAATTCCATAATTCCTCTACAAAGAGAATGGTGTGGAGTATAGGTGCTCACAATATCCTGTGGCTCATCACAATATTTTACGATTCACTACCTTACTCGAACACCCTAAGGAGTATATGCATATCAGCCTAATCTAGAACTCTTTACAAATAAAAGAAATATAGAGTCTCGGCACTCACAACATCTTGTGGTTCCTTGCAATCTCATGCGACTCAAAACCAAACTCGCACGCTCTGCGGATTATAGGCATATCAGCCCAATCCAGAACACAATGATGCATAATGGAGTATAGTCTACTACGGTCTCATTGCACTATACCAACTAACCCACTCTGAGTGTAGTAAATCCACGGTCCTATAGCGGTACACCAACTAACCCCACTCGAGCATCCAAAACTATTGTAATATGAAATAAACATTTCTCTCTATCATGACAAACTAAAAGATTAAATTACACACCTCAAAATCTCGTGCGTGCTCAAAATCCAATACATGCTCTCTCATAAACAGCGCACGTGTATTGATGTATGACTCGTACTTCATACGTGCGATCAAAAGCATAAGGAAAGAAACAATATATGTAAAATAACCCAAGTCGGTCGATCAAAATGTTCCATCGGTCGACTGGAGATGTGCACAAACATGCACTCAGAATAAAGGTGTTGATCGGTCGACTGACTCCATGTTTTGGTCGACTGATCAGGGTACATCAATCGATCGATTCTTTGGGTCGTCGACCGATTAGGGTACACGACATAGAAACATGATTTTTGGAACATAAATCAATTTTTCTCAAAAGCACTTGTGAATCGTTAACATGGGATGTATAAACATGTATAAATCTCGTGTTTAACATAGTGGGGGTTTATTGTACTACATGAAATCATAAATATGAGTATTTGAGGGGATCCACTAATCCTAACGTGTAATATTTGCAATTTCGTCATGAAAAATAATTCAATTTAATAAAAACTTGTATTTACTTTACTTCAAAATAAAAATCCAACTCAAGAATCTGTTTCATATCCTTTTTAAATCAAAAAAATCAAATCTTTATATTATATAGTTTAAAAGAGTGATCTTTATACATAAACTATGTTTGTAAAATCCAATAAAACTAAATAAAAACCAAGAAATACGGGGATGGGATTAGAGGAGATGAAACTCACCTCACAAATTTCGTGCTGAACTCCCAAACACGTGAGAGACACTATCCTCCTTCACCAAATGCCATAGATCTCACCCTCCTCTAGGGTTTTTCTCCTCAAAGCTCTCCAAATTCACAAGTGAAATCTATAGGGTTTTTGAGAGGGGGTGATTGTTGTTCTGTAGGAATTGCAGAAGAAAAGTGGAGCACAGTCAGGTTTCTGTGCGTTCATTGGTCGACTGATGCCAATAATCAGTCGACCGATCAGGGTCCATCGATCGACCGATTACTTGTGTAGGTCGACCAATCAGGCATGTTTTTCAGTCGATATTTTGTCATGAGTATATGCATGTTTACACTTTTATACATTCATATACATACTTAATCGACCACAAATCGATTACTAATATACTTATTCATCTCAGAATAGTATCAACCATAATAAAAATCATTTAATATTATTTTCTATAATATTTTCAAAATTTACAAGGTTTTACATTAACCTCTTAATTGGATACATCCAATCTAATGATAAATTATAAGACCTGTGATTGTAGCCTCTCTTGCTAAATGTTTCGTAAGATGGACCGTGACTATAAAAAATGAAGAAGGAAATTTTATTTCCATATTGCATAGAGTTACTCAAATTTTTTGCTACAAGTTTTTGAATTCATCTACATCTAAAACTTTAAAGCATAATGTAGGCTGTCTAAAATTTACAACAAAGATAGCTGACTCTCCATCAAACACTGATGTTGGAAATTACAATCTGACGACTTCCAGAAAGCCACGTAGATCGATGAAGGTTACAATTGGACACGATAATAATTTCCACAATCAACATCGAGAGTTACAATCTGGCGACTCTCACATACTAAAGAGCTAAGGCAAAGATTACAAAACGACGATCTTTGTAACGCTCTACAAATCGGCGGTCTCTTCAAACTAAGGCGAGGAAGTCCTCTCTACGTACCATCATCAAGATCACAACACCAATGTGAGCATAAACACAGCTTCATCCGCTGCTAATAAGCCTCATATGTGAGATGATTGATCTTGATGGCTGCAATAACAACATGGCTGATACTACATTAGCAACTTTTAGAGATGCTGATGAGCAGTGTAATGATTTTAGAAAAGAGTTGATAGAACGTTATTGGGATGCCTTAATTGTCACAAATGGCCTGAATAGGACTTTCTCGACTGGTCATTGGTGTCATCCATATATAAAGACAGAGAAGGCATCCGCAGCTCCTACCGCTGCCTCAACGCAGCTCCTACCGCTGCCCAACGCAGCTCTTTATTGCTGCCCAACGCAGCTCAACCGCAGCTCTTCAATCGCTGGCCAACGCAGCTCTTCATCGCTGCTTAACGCTGCTCTTCAACCACTGCCCAACGCAGCTCTTCAACCGCTGCCCAACGCAGCTCTTCATCGCTGCCCAACGCAGCTGTTCAACTGCTGCCCAACGCAGCTCTTCATCGCTGCCCAACGCAGCTCTTCAACCGCTGCCCAACGTAGCTCTTTATCACTACCCAACACAGCTCTTCAACCACTACTCAACGCAGCTTTTCAACCACTGCTCAACGCAGCTTCCAATCGCTGCCCAACGCAGCTCTTCAACCACTGCTCAACGCAGTTCCAATCACCGCCAGTATGCAGGTCTAGGCCCAACAACGCACGACTTACGTTTGACATGTTCAAACCTGATCTGGCAATCCCGAAACCGCTCTTCACCCACGATCTGGGGAGGTGGTTTGAGTGGGTTGTTACACCCGATTAATGGGGCAACTAAACCCCTATTTAGGCGCGGATTATGGGGGCAGTTACACCCCTAATCCCCCTATAAATATCAACAAACTCAACAGAGTTAGGGAGATCGGATTTTTTTAGAGAGAGAGACTTGGGGATTTTCTAGGATCTGAGAGAAATAGAGAGTTAAAGGATCAACTCTTTATACAGTCTGGGGAATCATCATCAACTGAGGGATCTAGACATTCGACATTTGGCTTATTAACCGAATTATTTTCGTTTCAAACAACTCTTTTCTTTTAGAGTTTGTTACTCACTCTGAGCTACAAAACTCGTCAAGAGTTATCAACCAGACAGGTCAGTTGTTCCAATGAATTGAGATTTTCGGATCGTCAACAGAGAGCAAGTTCGATGCGAGCAATCGAAGGAAGCACTCCATCGCCACCATGAAGAACCCAGTCTTAAACAAAGGGGAGAATCAAATTCATTCTCTTCTCTTTTGTATTCAGGAATTCAAATTGTAATTCGAGAGTTGAGAGAATTGTAAACATTCTTTTTCTAAGCAGCTAGAGAGAATAAATCAAATACAATTTTTTTACTATTTCTCTTTATTACAAATTTTCCAACAAACAAAAGATGACGACTCAGCTGGGGATCGAACCCAGAATCTCTGGTTTCACAGACCAGCTTCTCTGATGAAGAAGTGGTGGCGCAGTCCGATGTCCATCTCGCTGGAACAACTGTTGAAACTCTCGTTGTAGAGTTTGATCAAGCCAAGTACGAGGAAGCTCTTTCCTCTGGATCGCTTAGCCCCAAGGCCAAGCACAACATCCAAAAAGCCTCTAAAGAGATCCAACCTACTGTTGAAAAGCCGAAGAAAGCCCTCTCCTTTGGCAAAAGTCTCAAACTCGCTCTACAAGTTGAAGATTCTACACCCGTATCAACACAATACGTGGTGGGTAGTAAAAGACCTATGATAGAGGAAAATCCCACCATTGTCAATGATGACGCAGCTAAGACTCTGAAACAAGTCAAGAAGAACGCGCTCGAAGACGGAGAAGATCTATCCGAAGAGCGCATCTTCGAGAAAACCGATCCCTGGTTCAATGCGAAGATCGCGTTTTCGAAGCCCCGCCCAAGAATCACGTTCCTATTCCAGAACGCATGCTTCGTGGCAATGAGCCCAATTATGAGCCTCGAGTGATACAACTTAAACGCGACCCTCAGTGGTGCGTTGTCCCTCCAAAACGCAGTACTGTTAAGAACGCACCTGATGAGTGCGTCCAGATAAAACAGAACCCCAAGAGGTCTGTTTTTAAACGCAGGCCCAAGCTTGGTGTTCATAAATCACAACGCCCTTGCGTTTCAACTCCAGAACGCAGTGTGGTCCGAGAGGGACAACATAGGCTGAAGATTCATGTGCAGCAAGAACCGGTCTCGTCCAGTCGAGGACAGGGGGTTGTATTCCAGACAGATAATTCTCAAATTTTTGATTTGCGAGAATTACTTTCTAGAGGGAAACCAACACAACAAGCAGCTCACTCATGTCATTGTGAGAAGATCATTTCAACAGTCCTTTCCGAATGCCAATGTTGTGCACCTGAGCCTCGCAGGTCTGTATTCGATAGACTGGTGGACGTTGTAAGACCTACCAAAAGACGACGTCATCAGAAGAGGAAGATTTCTGAAACTGAATATCCTCAGGTCACCATCAATATGACCGGCAGAGGGAAAGCCCGACATCCTAGCTCTGATGAATCTGAAAGAAGCCATTCCCCGACCGTTCGAGAAATTTGCGACGAGTTTGAAGGAGTGTATCGACACACCCGGACGCGGACGGGAGCTATCCGCTCGGTTGACTACAGAAAGTTGGCCAAAGGAATCACTTCTGATGATAAACATTCGACGATCGTCGAATCCCAATCTTCAAGCTCCGTCGTGGCACGAGAAGTTTCTGCTTATATGACTGGAAACCCCGAGGATTTAGCTAAAACAGTCAACGAACACCATGTTATGCTTCATGCACAACAAGAGACACTCCTCCAAATAAAAGATATGTTGGCCCAGCTCCTCGCCTAAAAAGGCCAAAGACCAGAGTCCTCCCGGAAGACATCCTCTAAAGGGAAACAAAATGTACTTGAGAATGTGGAACATGAAACCCACAATTTGGAGTCGTCTTCCAAAAATGAGAAAGAGGTGGAAAGAGAACTGCATCCCCAGTCAACTAAAATGGATGAGCTAGAAGCCCGCCTTAATGCAATGTCCAACAGAAGCGAGCTTCGCGAGGAAGGAGTGATACGGCCTTATCCCGTAGAATGGGACACAGCTCCATATCCACCGAAGTTTAAAACCCCAACTCTACAACCATTTGATGGCACCGGATCACCGAATCAGCACATCTACTACTTTAAGTCCCAGACTGGAGATGTGGTGGCCAACGATGCCATCTTGACCCGACTATTCATCGGTACCCTCAAGGGTGTCGCCTTTGAATGGTTTATGAAGCTGCCTGCTGGATCTATTCAAAAATGGGTAGATTTGAAAAGGCTATTTTTGGCCAGATTCTTTGAGGACGATACAGAAGTCTCGGTCCCGACTCTTCTCGCTACCAAACAGAAGAAGGGTGAGTCTATCACGGCTTACGCGGAGAGATTTCGCAGCATGACATTGTGATGCCCCTCAGGTATGACCCAATCAACCTTGGTTGAATCTTGCAGGCACAACCTGCAAACTCAGCTCCTTGCCCAGATGGGGGTAGCCGAGTGTCGCTCCTGGAGATAACTAGTTTCGCAAGGAGAACAAGCTGAAGAGATAGTGGCGCGAGTTAAAGCTGAAGAAGAGCCACAACCCAAGCCGCAGCAACAACGCAATCAACACAACGCCCAGCGGTCTAAGGGAAAAGAAACTTTAGCAGCTGATTATACGCAAGTACCACCGTCTAATAAGCAAGGCAAGGCGCCAAATCAACAAAGAGCGCCCAAGCAGTATTCATTCAAAGAGGAGCATGTAGATACCCTATTCCAATTGCTTCGAAAGAACAACAAATTGCAGCTCCCTGAAATCAGAAAGCCAGACGAAGCAGGGAAGGTAGATGACCCCAATTACTGTCGCTATCATAGGTTCTTGGGACATCCTACCAGAAAATGTTATGTGTTCAAGGACATCCTGCAAAATCTGGTAAATGCAAATGTTCTCACCTTGAAGCCCGAACAGAAGACCGTGTCTACCAACTTGATAGCAGTTCAATTCGGTAACTTCCCGCCAGTAGCGGCTATAAATGGTGTCATTCCCATCTACAAGGGAGAGATGCATATGAAAAACACTGACTTGCATGGTCAGAAAGGCAGGGGGTGGTACCCTTCACTACCCCAAAAGGAGAAATCATGTGGGTCCATCCTGACCTAATCGAAGATCAACAGTGGACAAACACCTTGCCCGGACAGAAAAGAGGCAAGGCTAAGTCATCCAACATGATTAGCCCCTCTGTTAAGGAGAACAATGACCATCTCAAATCTCTCACCGACTCAGAAGAAGAGAGAATCGTCCTAGCGGCATACCCAGAAGGTAACCCTGGTACTCGATCGGGAAAAGCTTACTTGAGAAATTATGACCAAAATGCTCAAGAAGTCGAAGAATAGCCCCAAAACACTGGGGGTTCTGTGCCAAAGAAGCCGGTTGATAAAGGGAAGCAAAAAGAACGCCGGTTCAACAGAAATCTTCACCAGGAACAGGGGGAGTCAAGCGCGCCTTTCCAATTCAATGTCATGGCGCAGCTGGCCAACATACCGGCCAGGATTACTTTATATGAGCTCTTGAGGTTGTCTAAAACCACCAAAGAAGCTCTAATTGAAGCTTTGAAGAACACGGAGAGCTTTATCACTCAAGTTACTCCAATCCCTGAAGCGTCTGAAGATCAATCCTGCCTGTAATGTCTGCAAGCAGCAAGAAATCTACCATGCATATCTTTCACTCAGGAAGATATGCAGGTCAAGCACAAGCACGATAGACCCCTGTATTACACAGGATATATCGGGTCATCAGAGATCAGCCGTGTTCAAGTCGACCCAGGCTCGGCACTCAGCATCATGCCATACAGAGTTATGCAAGACTTGGGGATTCCCATGCATCAGTTGAACGCTACTCAAACTACCATCTTCGGGTTCAATGCTAATAGCACCCGGCCCCTAGGAAAGATCAAGCTCAGATGTCAGATTGGAGACCTTAAGTCCGAAGTAACTTGTTACGTCATCGATGCGGATACGTCTTACAATCTCTTACTAGGACGTCCATGGATACATGCAAACCGCATTGTCCCATCTACTCTACATCAAGTCATGAAGTATGTCAATGATGAAGATGAAGTTCGAACCCGGATTGCGGAAAAATACCCTTTCAGAGGAGTAGAAAATTTCCACACAGATTCGGTCTTCTATTCGGAATCACAGGAGAAAGAAGATGTGGACAGCGGCAACGAGGCGGACATCGAACCAGACCCCGAAGGAGATTGTCCATGGGAATTGAACTTTAATGTAATGGGTTCAGTCGAGAACAATAATAATGTACCGAGTGAGGGCGAGTGGTGCATTAATGAAGATTTTATTTTGGCGTACTTGTCTGATGAATCTTTTAAAGTTGAACAAACAGGTACCAATCTAAGGCGCACACTGTGTGCAGAAACATCTCTCACATTGCCAATTAAGTCATCATTCACTTCAGACGAAGAAGTAGAAGATGCATAGAAGGCTTTCTTCAAAGTCCCGCCTCGAAGGAAAGGGCAGAAGCCGATTCACTTCGGTAAAGTTAAACCCGAAACGCTCAAACGGGGAAGTTCTGAAAAAGATGATGGAGTTCCTCAGTTCCATTATCACGAACCCAACTCCCTCCGGTTAATGAAGCAAATGGGATACAACTTTAACGAAAAATAAGGTTTAAACTTTGGGAAAGGAAGGCGAACACTAATTCGAATGTTTCTCACTCCCGAAGGAAAACCACCAGATTATTATCAAAAAACCGGAAGAGGCTTGGGCTATGTCACAACGCCCCCTGCCTCAGAAAATGAAATCAGTAATTACCTGCGGCAAGATCATTCATCTGGAACATCTTCCTAGGAATCTGACGTCAGTGTTGGACCTTTCTTTAAAAGTTTGACTGTGAACATGGTTTTAGCCAATCATCCAGATGAAGACGCAGAGGGTGATGAAGAGTTAATCGAATCGACCGAAGACCCCTGGATCAAACGTCTTAACATCTTGTGGGATATGCGTTTCGAACAACGCGAACCGCCCACCAAAGATAAAGTGATCCAGGTCAACATGGGAGATGAATCTGATCCTAAGCCTATCTTTATAGCTGAAGATTTATCATCATCCGAAAAAGACGACCTTATATCTCTCATCCAAGAATATATAGATGTCTTTGCTTGGAATTATGAAGATATGCCCGACCTGGATCCAAAAGTAGCCACGCATCGTCTCAACATCGATCCGGATGCTAAACCCGTTAAACAGCAACAACGACGGTTTCGTCCAAAGGTCATAGAAGCAATTGAGTCCGAGGTTAAAAAGCTTATAGGTTCAGGTTTTGTTAGGTAAGAACAACATCTAGATTGGGTGGCTAATATTGTTCCAGTTCCCAAGAAAAATGGTAAGTTCCGAATATGCATCGACTTTCGTGACCTCAACGCAGCTTGTCCGAAAGACGAGTTCCCTCTTCCTATCATTGATGTCATGATCGACAATACCTGTGGATATGAAAGGATGTCTTTCATGGATGGATTCTTAGGGTACAATCAAATCAAGATGCATCCTGAAGACGAAAAGCATACTGCATTCAGAACCCCACTAGGGGTGTATTGCTACACAGTAATACCCTTCGGCCTGAAGAACGCAGGTGCAACTTATCAACGCGCAATGAACTCCATCTTCCATGAACATCTGCGTAAGAAGATCGAGTGCTACGTTGACGATATAGCAGTAAAAAGCCAACATAAAGGTGATCATCTCGCAGACTTAAAGACAATGTTCGATATCATGCGAACACATCAACTGAAGATGAACCCAACAAAATCATTCCTTGGAGTGTCAAGCAGAAAGTTCCTAGGATTTATCGTCACGTCCAAAGAAATTTCTCTTAATCCAGAAAAAGTGCGTGCTATCCAAGATATGCCACCTCCGAAGAGTCTCAAAGAGCTCCGAGGACTACAAGGGAGGTTGGCCTACATTCGGAGATTTATATTAAATCTTTCCGGACGTTGTCAACCCTTCTCTAAACTTATGAAGAAAGGAGTATCCTTTATTTGGGATAAAGATTGCCAAAGGGCATTCGAAGAAATTAAGGAGTATCTTACTCAACCGCCTGTTCTTGTAGCTCCAATATCAGGAAAACCATTCTTGTTGTATGTGAGAGCCATGGAACACTCTCTTGGAGCCTTGTTGGCCCAGAACAATGATCAAGGTCAAGAGCAGGCCATCTACTACCTAAGTAGGACAATGATGGGAGCCGAACACCGATACAATCCAGTTAAAAAAGAATGTCTCGCTTTGGTATTCGCAGTTCAAAAGATGCGACATTACCTAGTTGGACAAACGATTCACGTCATCTCCAAGGTAAATCCCTTGAGAGTGCTAATGACTAAGCCATCATCTCTAAATTGCCGGCTTGTAAAATGGGCTATTCTCTTGTCACAATATGATATGCAATTCATGCCTCAAAAGGCGGTCAAAGGTCAAGCGTTGGCAGACTTTTTGGCTGATCACCCGGTGCCAGGGACATCTAAATTGTATGAAGAATTGCCTGACGAAGTTGTAGAAGCTTGTACCACTCAAGAATCCACGTAAGTGTGGAAATTATTCTTTAACGGTGCATCCAGGGCAAACCCTCATGGAGCAATTACTGCGGGAGTAGGAATGGTTTTCGTCTCCCCAAATGGTCACATCGTCCCAAGAGGATTTTCCCTAATCGAACCTTACACCAACAATGTGGCTGATTATAATGCTCTGCTACTAGGAATGCAGTTCGCCGAAGAACTTAATATTCGCCATCTCGAGGCTTACGGTGACTCTCATCTTATCGTAAATCAAGTCCGAGGGGAATACGAAGTACGTCACGAGGACCTAATCTCGTACTACTTCGCAGTGCTAAAGCAAGCTAAGAAGTTCGAAGGGTTCTTTATTGAATACATTCTACGAGCTCAAAATGCCTACGCAGACGCATTGGCATCGTTGGCAACTTCATTGGCATTACCGCCAAGGGCTGAAACAACAATCCCAGTCACAGGGCGTGAGCTATACTTTCCCAAAATTCTTATAGAGGAAAGCTCAGATAAGACAACGACAGAAGAAGTTTGTACGACCTCGATGGAACTGGAAGCTGGGGATTAGCGATTTCCGTACATTGACTATGCAGTATATGGAATCTTACCTGATAACCCTAAGGAAGCGGCCACTATCAAGCGAAAGGCCCTCCAATTCTATTATGATGCGATTTCTCAAACCCTGTACCGTAAATCACATGATGGAGTCTTGCTTAGATGCCTCTCTCGGAAAGAAGCGAGAGAGGTCTTGAAGGAAGCTCATGACGGAATGTGTGGAGTTCATCAGCCTGGAGCTAAGTTGGGCGATCGTCTCCGACGAATTGGATATTATTGGCCAAAGATGTTCGCAGATGCAGCAGACTACGCTAAACGTTGTCATGCGTGCCAGATTCATGGTGATTTTATCCATCAAGCGCCGGGAAATTTACATCCTACATCTGTATCTTGGCCATTTGAAGTATGGGGTATGGATATCGTGGGTCCAATTTCTCCTTCGACTTCTAAAGGACATCGGTTCATTTTGGCCGTAACCGACTATTTCTCCAAATGGGCGGAGGCAATCCCGCTAAAAGAAGTCAAGACGAAGAATGTGGTTAAGTTCATCAAACATCACGTCATCTATCGCTTTGGAGTCCCGAGACGAATAGTTCACGATAATGGAACACAATTCGTTAGTTTTGGGTTTCAGAGATTTTGTGATAGATTCAGAATTCAAAGTGTCGCATCTACGGCGCATTATCCGCCAGCAAATGGCCTTGCAGAAGCCTTCAACAAAACCATTGTGAAATTTCTTAAGAAATTCGTTTCTAAGAGTCGACGTGATTGGGATGAAAGACTCGGCGAATGTTTGTGGGCCTATCGAACAACGGTGAGGACCTCTACAAGAGCTACGCCGTTCTCCTTAGTATACGGCTGTGAAGCTGTACTACCACTTGATATTCAAATCCCTTCTCTGAGAGTTGTAATTACAACGGGACTCACAGAAGAAGAAAAACATCGACGACGTCTACAGGAGCTTGAAGCTTTGGACGACAAACGACTTCAAGCTCAACAGCAGATTGAACTATATCAAGCCCGTATTTCTAAAGCCTACAACAAAAAGGTTAAAGAACGGATTTTCAAGAAAGGTGATTTAGTTTTGGCTAATCGACGACCTATAGTGATGACTCACAAAACCAAAGGGAAGTTTAATCCCAAATGGGAAGGACCTTTTGTGATAGAGACAGTCTATTCCAACGGAGCCTACCGTCTCATCGATGAAAAAGGCGACAGACTTATGATGCCAATTAATGGGAAATTTCTTAAGAAATATTACCCGTAATCTGCGAGTCTCTTGAGTCTAACTCGGGGTTGATTACTAAGTGTTTGTTCGAATAAATTGTTCTCCTACCTTGTATACCGTCAAGTTAACATTACACCTCTGACGATTTAAGTTATTGAGAATCATTATAATAAAGGAATTTTTCCAAAGCCCCCAGATAGTTATCAACATAATCTGTTTGGTGAAAAAGTCCCAACTTGGACCGCGTTCAGCCCTCCTAAACGCAAGTCCTATGGCTGCGTTCAAAATAAGTCTACAGCTGCGTTTCAAGTCCCACAGCTACAAGACCTGACACTGCGTTCTCACCAACGAACGCACAACATGATCATTTCAACTTCCAGAAAATACTCAACAAACTGGAAGGCATCAAGTTTTTCCTAAAGACCAGACTTATAACTACAACCCAAGTCTGGAAGTTGCGTTCGAACCTGTTTGAATGCAAAAACAAAACCAGATGCCCTCAACAGGCCTGCGTTCAAATCATTCAAACGCAAGGGAATAATTTTTAGAAATTCCCATACCACAAAAGAGACTATATCATTTCAGGAGATGTCCACAGTTCATCACAGGTAAGAGTAATAACTGTTACGAAAGTATCAAAAAATTATTACATGCCAAAAAGTATTATAGAAGTCCTTAGAGAGAAAAAGATGCGAGGCGGGCTTTAGCCTGAGCTATACGTGCAGCATGCTTAGCTCGGACTTCTGCTTCAGCCCTCCCCCTTAATTCTTCAGCAGTGACAGCAGCAGCACCAGCTCCTGATCGCAAAGCTTGAAGAACCTCCTCTATCTCAGGCTTCAAGTCAGCACTCTGCAATTTCTCCAAGGTTTCCACAGTACCTGTAAAGAAGTAAACCTTCTCGGCACAGTGATAAGCCCAGCTGCGGTTGATACGTTTAAGCAAGCGCATCACCTCAAAGAATGAGTCTTGAAATTCTAAAAATGGGGCCCATCCTTGCTCAGAGATGAGATATGCTTGCCTCACCATGCTCTCCAGGAGCTCCGTGAGGAAGTGCACACTCTCGAAGTCTGGGGTAAAAACTTTACCAGAAGGGACCATGGCAAGAGGGGTAATCAGAGGAGCGTTTTCTTAGAGCAATCCTTCGCCTTCATCGTCAGATATAATAATGGGTTCAGAAGCAGAAACCCCACCTTGTAACAAAGCAAACATAAGTTCAGTAAGTCCCCAGGCAACCAAATTTAAACGCAGGAGTCCAGACCTGCGTTAAAATCAATCCGAACGTAGGAGTCCAGACCTGCGTCAAAATCAATCCGAACGTAAGAAATCTAGACCTGCGTCGGATTGCTATGAACGCAAAACTTTCTCATGCGTCCAAGATTAAGGGATCAACCCTTCATCTTATCAAGAAACACGAAAATTCCGTTCTATGTTCAAGATCAGAGAACATAGGAACATCGTTTTGAATCTAAAAGTAAAAGAACGAACAGTTCTTATCATAAACACAGGAATTTCTCCGTGTGTTCAAAAGTAAGGGTTCAATTCTTCTTTACAACAATGGACACAATAACTTATTTTATCATCCAAAATCAAAGAGACGAACAGTTTTTTTGTCAAGAAATAGGCAAGTTCTTTTCGTATTCAAGATCGAAAAGACAAATCTTATTCGTCATCATCAACCAGAATGAAGCTAAGGAATTTCAAGAATACCTATCGAAAAAGAATGCTTAAACAAAGAAGACAACGAGGATTACCTCGATGACCAGGCGCCGGAGGCGTCGACGACGGTCCGGAGGTGGACCCAAAAGCATCCTTCGACGGCGGTGGGGAGTTCGCCATCTGTTCGTGTCCATCCAAGCAGGATTTCTGGGAAGCCATGGCCAGAGGACGAGACGGAATTGCGAAAGAACTAACGATAAGAAACTCGTTTCTGAGTTCAAGGAAGGAGTTTAAACGTTGAGGCTTTTGATGTGACTAATCAGCCCTATTTATAAATAATTATGAAGTAGAGTTCCAAGACTCCCGCTGGGTGAAGTCTCTTCGTCATCATTATAGCCGCTTAGGCTTCTGATAAGACGCAAGACAAGACCCTGCGTCCAAAAGACAAGCAAACTTGACCCTAACGCAACAGGCTGGAGATGCGTTCTTCAAAAAAATACGCAGTCCCACTCAAGGGCATGAACGCAGGGGGTACCCCTAGTTCTAGAATCTGAATTCTTAGAAATTGTGTTGCTTAAGTTTAAAACTCTTGCACATTTTTGACTAAATCTTTCCAATGTCAACCTTAAACCCATGAGGGGTTTCATTGCAACAGAGTTTGAATTCTATCTCCCTCCAAGTTGCCCCGATCGCAACACTTCCAACTTATCGACTCTCATCAACAGAGCGATAAGTCCTGAAAGTTGCCCCGAACACAACACATCCAACTTATCGACTCTCATCAACAGAGCGATAAGTCCTTAAAGTTGCCCCGAATGCAACACTTCTAACTTATCGACTACTTCCAACTTATCGACTCTCATCAACAGAGCGATAGGTCCTCAAAGTTGCCCCGAGCGCAACACTTCCAACTTATTGACTCTCATCAACAGAGCGATAGGTCCTCAAAGTTGCCCCGAACGTAACACTTCCAACTTATCGACTCTCATCAACAGAGCGATAGGTCCTCAAAGTTGCCCCGAACGCAACACTTCTAATTTATCGACTCTCATCAACAGAGCGATAAGTCCTCAAAGTTGCTCCAAACGCAACGCTTCTAACTTATCGACTCTCGTCAACAGAGCGATAGGTCCTCAAAGTTGCCCCGAACGCAACACTTCTAACTTATCGACTCCCGTCAACAGAGCGATAGGTCTTCAAAGTTACCATGTAACATGGCACTTCGAAAATTTATAAATTTCTTCTAATGCTTAAAGCAAGAGCATATAAACGATTTACCCAAAGCGGAATTTCATTGTTTCATGTCAGAGAATGATATGCAAGAGAAATGATGAAAAACCAAAACAGCAACACTTTTATTCAAAGGAAAGCAAAGCAACTTAAAATAAAAAGCTGTTCCTACCAAAAGACCGATACAAAGATAGGCTCATTAATTCATCAAACTGAATGAAAGAAGCTGAGACTTAATATCAGAGAGTTTCTCTTCGTGATCAGCTCGCACCAGCATTTCAGCCCGTTTACAAAGCTCGTCCTCACTAGGCAGCATAGCAGCTACCTCCTTCTTGGCCTCCTCCAGAGCACTAGCTTCGGTACGGTAATTCACCAGAGAAGTAGCGCTCTTGACATTGAGCTTAGTGACAATAATCTCTTCTCGTTTGAATTGAGCCTTCATCCTAGTCAACTCCACTTTAGCAGCAGCGATCTTCTCTCGCAAACGCTCCAGAGAGGTGTTCGAGAGTGCTAGCTCAGCTTGTTTTTGAGCATGTAGCTGCTGCAGTTGTTCCACCTCAACCTCTTTCTCAGCTATATGACGTCGAGCGGCTTCATACTTACTGAGTTCTTCAGCTCGAATATCCTCAAAAGCAGATGCAATCTGGGTTTGGATATCAGCTCGACCCAAAGCCTCCAAGAATCTGAGTTGTGTCTCTAGGCGTGAGATGGCTTCGGAGCAACGCTGAATAACATCGACGTCGCCTACGAGCTTGAGGTTGTTCAAACTATTTGTGAGCATATGCCTGAAGGTATCAAAAGTATCTCGTCCAGCCAGCACAGCCTTAATTATTTTCTTGGTGAAATTCTCTAAATAATCAAGAGAAATCTTGAGAAAATCTGGTACGTCTGTCGGGCTCGAGATAGCAATAGGGGACGGTACAGAAACCTCTGAAGAGGGAAAACCAAGTAAAAGACCAGCAGGCGATTTCGGTGTAGTGGCCTAAGAAGGAACACCGATATCCATTTGAGATAGGCTCGATTGCAGAGCCATCAGTTCCCCCGCTGTAGATGATCTTGGCACGTCTACAACTTCCGTAGAGGCTAAAGAAATTGTCAACAAGGTCGTCGACGGGATGGCCGTCGTTGAGGGCTCTGAACAAGGTGGCTCTGACACCTGAGCTGGTGGTAGCGTAAGCTGTTACGTTGAAGGAGGGGTGACAGTACTCGCCTCTTGTATCATAGGATCTGTATGGGAAAATTATGTAAGTATACAATAACGACTGGTCGTAAATCAGAACAAGCAATACGTACCCGCAAGAGACAAAGGGATGTAGGGTGATACTTTGTCTGAAGAAGAGGGTGGTCGAATATCCCATTCCCCAAGATCATCGTTATCATCACTTAAATTATCATTATTCTCGTCACTCCCACTTTGGTCGTCGCCACCATCCGCGTCGTCCGCACTGTCGCTATGATCTGTAGGCTCCTCTTCATTCGCGGGAAGGAGTGTTGGTGGATCTTCAGCGAGAGTAGGTTTTGATATGATGCCGGTGGTAGGGCTGGGCTGTACATCTTCTGCAGGTGGTAATAGCACAGAAACAGAAGGAGACTTGTCTTCCGCTAAGTCCTCTTGGGCAGCCACTATAGGCTCTAGGATCAGAGGTCTATTTTCTTCAACATGAGGAGCAGTAGAGGCGGTATCATGAAGAGTGTCTTCATGGACAAACTCCATACCTCCTGCAAATGATTCATCCCCACGGTCTTCTTCATGCAGTGAATGGGCAGAGGAGACAGGACCTTCTAAAGCAGGACCAACGTTGGGAAGACCAGGCTGAGGCGAGAGTTGCATAGTAGTTGACTCTTGTTCTTCCTCGTCGGCGTGCCATGCTTTCTGAGCATCTGACATAAGCTTAGAAGCAGGGGGTTCGAGCGCTAACTTCCGACGAGCTCGTTTGTCATATTTGGATTCTTCAGCCGCATCAAGTGCTCTTTTGTTGGTAGCACACTTACTCTGAGTCCGGACTCCCGAAGGCTCCACCGCGAGGGCATCTGGCACCCTGACCTCTTCCTGAATTCCTTCCGGCGGTTGCTGCCGTTCAGCTTCTGGTGATTGTTACCGTTCATCTTCTGTGATTGCCTTTTCATATGTCAAATATTCACTAGCACCCCAGGCATGGAATCTTTTAGCTCTCCTCTTGGAAGCATACCATTTGCGAATGGCCCTCAAACAAGAGGTATTCATGTTGTAAGCTGAAACTTGGGAAGCAGCCTGGTACCACGTGCAAAAACTTAAGGAAGTACGAATGTTGGGCATCTTATACGGTAGTCGGAATTTCGCGCCTGTGCATCCTGCAACTGAGTAGTACCAAGCTCTCGCTCCTTCATACACATTACCCGTGTATACAAGAGTGGGGTTTGGATTCCCGACATAAATCTGATCATAGCCAAATTGCCGAGAAAAGCGATAAGGCTGATAGGGTTTAATGAAACACTTTCTCCCTTGCCGAAAGATGAAATAACCTGGGCGGATATTTATGAGCCACCAAAAAACACCTTTACTAAGTGTAGTAAAAGCGTTTCATCCCGGAGTATCTTGATAGAGTTCTCCGTATGCACCACCCTCAAAAGCGGGGAACTTGCAAGCAATCTCATAATTATGGTCCCGTCTGAAAATTTCACGGAACTTAACTTGGTACCAACCGACCCATTCAGCAGTTTCTAATTGTTGAACAAGAGGCGCCGAGGTGTCATCGGACTCAGGAGTCGACATTATCGAAGGACAGTGCAAAACAAACCAAGATACCAAATAAATATATGGCATTAGCACTCAAGGGGTCGGAGTTTGGATGACAGTCTTCCCATCCGAGTCTAATTTCTTGACGGCAATAAACTCGGAAGACAGTTATCGCAAGCCACTCTGCAAGCAGCACAACATGGCTGAAAGAAGATTCAAGGGTCGTCCATGAGCCAGAAGAACAGCGGGATATAATACCTCTACCGTGATAGCATCAACCGGCCTAGTGGGTACCACACAACGCTTCAACCAAAGAGTCAGAAAACCAGCAAACAAAGCTGTGTCGGAGATGGGGACTTCTGCCTGATAATGGAAGCTTTCGAATGTGGTGAACGCTGGGAAGACATCCTCTTCTACCTCACAAGTATAGTGAGAGGTCGCATCATTGATGCGTTCAGTGATCTCTTCGAGAGTACTGGCGGCTATGTTAGCCCTTATGTTTTGATGATGTTTTACAACCACCATTATCGGTACTAATGGCTTATTAAGTGTAAATGTAGTAAATTCATTTATCAAGCTCGTTAGCGCCATAAATGGAGGATTGGATGGAATATGCGCTTCAACGATGATATC
>BQKN01065002.1:505293-591951 GCA_022839385.1 Asparagus kiusianus | reverse complement strand
TGCAAACATGAATTGAAATTCGGGATTAGGGTTCATGTTTGTTTCCTTAAGAGAGGGGGTGCTTTGTGCAAGGAGATCAAAGGAATTGTTTGGAGGGGTTTATTTGCAAAACAGCCCATATAATTTTCTGGGGTCTAATTTGCAAAATAACCACGAATTTGGGGCTGAAATTCAGAGAGTGTTGACCCCAAACCCTTGATCGAATTTTTGGTAAAGGCACGTGGATGCAAAACCAAAAGTTCGAGGAGGGGCTTTTATGTAAAACTGACCAAATTCTGCAAAAGGACTTATTTGCAAAATTTGATCAGAATTATAGGGTACCGGGACGTTAGATGATCAAGTATAATGACCACGACCCGAGTCACACGTGTCCTTGACCTGAATTTGGCCTTGAGCACGGGGGGTATTTCGGGTATTTCGCCAGAATTTATCGCGAAACGATGATTATCGTTTTGCGTGCACGAAATTCGTAGGTTTAATTAGACTTTAACTGTAAAGTCCTATTTGCTTATAGGATTTCAAGTCCAAGTGCTTAATTTCCCCTTTTTCGATATTTCGTGTATTATATGTTGTACCTGATGTACTGCTCTTCACTGCAGATTTGTGATGTCTTCTTGTCGTGCTCAGCTTTCCAGGAGTCGCTCCCGCTCGCAGCACAGCGAGGAGGAGGCTCCCGCTGTATCTTCTTCAGCGGCTTCTTTTTATGGGGGTGAGGATTTTGATTTTCTGTATCCCGGATTGACCTTTCGCGGGTCATGAAGGAAGAGCCGATACCCCTCGCGCGGGGGTTAAGGTCTGTATCCCGGATTGACCTTTCGCGGGTCATGAAGGAAGAACCGATACCCCTCGCGCGGGGGTTAAGGTCTGTATCCCGGATTGACCTCTCGCGGGTCATAAAGGAAGAACCGATACCCCTCCCGCGGGGGTTAAGGTTTCAGACTTGTTTTGCTTTAGCCAATTCAAGTCTTCGGATATATCGGGGCGATCTCGTGTCGTCTTATACCTTATAGGTCGGTATATATTATCACGGTATCTACGTGATGATACGTACCGTCCTCTCGGTGTAGGACGCTCGAAATCGTCACTCCGGTTATCCCGCAAGTAATCTTATGACATGAATTTTTTTGACTCCATCTTCATGCTCTGTTGCAGTCGATTTTCCCGGGGGTAGTCTCCCTCACCATGCCCCTACCGGTTGCAGCAAGGAAGTGTTCTCTTCAGCCTCCGCTAGGCAGATCATCGATCCCCTTCCGCAGTTTGGCCATGATCGTTCGGACGGATTCTGCCGTCTGATAAAGGAGGGAGGGCGTCACTGTTTACGCCAACTTATCACCGATGCTCCCCTTACCGCAGATGCTACTTCTACTGAGGCTTTAAAGAAGCCAGATTTCCTATTCGGGGATCGCACCGAGGATCCTGCCGTGCTGACTCTTGCTGAGGAGCATTGGCTAACCCTCGACGAGGGAGCTCTTTTATATATTCCCTCCATTCCTCGCCAGTGTTCTTTTACTCTCTTGGAGAGACAGGCTGTGGGGCGACAGATGTCCTGGCCTCTTACCAACGCTGCTATCCACGTTCAGTGCGGATACATTTCTCACCATAAGAATCCCGGTTCTCTTGGGTATCAATCCGTTTGCGGCCTTCGACCCGGGATCATGGGTCTCGACACCGCACCTCCAGGCGAGGTGTCGGCGGCTTCTCTTACCGTGAAGAACCGTCTAGCTCAGCTTGGAAGACAGCTACCTCCACTGGATTACCGATGCTACGGTTGGGCTTCTTCGCCGGGCAAGGGGTGGTGGACCCGCATGACCGGCTATGTTCTGGGAAGGTGGGAGAGGGATCTGAAAGATAGTGGGTTATATGCGCCCATACGAGCTACCATGTACGGGATCCCAGTCAGTTGCCGCCACTTTTTGGCACTGTTAGAGACATACGTGCCTGATAGCAACACTTTCCTCACAAGCGGCGGGGAACTAGGGCTGGCTCTTCATGAGATGCACCAGGTTTCGGGCCTTCCGATGGGGAATTGCCCGTATCAGGAGTACTTTCCTTCCAACCAGCAGTTGGATTTGCTAAAGAAAGATAGCCCTGATATGTATGACACGCTTTGGGATCTCACATGTCACTACCATACTTCACTGCTCCAAACTTCTGCTCCAGCTAAGACAAAGAAGAAGATCAGCTTGAAGCAGTTCGCCGTTTATTTGTTTCAAAACCTGGAGGGTGATTTCGTTGGACCTATCCGTGAGTTGGATGTCTTGAACTTCACCACTATTAACGAGCTGATGGAGAAGAATGAAACTCATTCTTATACTATTGCCAGCGCCGAGGGAGCTTTTCCCGCCGGGACCACGTTCCGTTCTTTCCTCCGTCGTACGCAGAAGTCTATAGAGCCACGGTCTCTGTTGGCCGGCTACCTCGCACTCTGGTTGAAGAAGTGCGTTGTGCCATACCAGTCTTCGGATGACTTACCAGTCGAGGTGCTCTTCCCGGCAGTCCAGTTGGCCTATGGGAGGGAGCTGTCCTTGCTTCCAGCGATGGTGGCCAGCATTCATTGCGGGCTCAGGGGCGTAGTTCGTGTTCTTACTCACGTGGGTTCTAAGCCTTCGACCGAGCTTACCTGCCCAAAGGTTGAGCTGCCTTATGCTTATTTGATGGCGTGGTTCGTTCTACACCGGCCTGACTTGATGTCGGCTCCCCGCATCGTTGACACCCCTATTCCTTTCCTGCAACTGTTGGAGAGGAGTAGGTGGCTTGGGACGAAATTTGAAGATGTGCAACAAGAACTTCAAGTTCGTCGGAACTGGGAGCTCTTCAAATGTTTTCCTCACTTTTCTGGACGTTATGGCGAGGAGTTGACTGATATGGAGAAACCCCGAACTAACCGGACTGCTCTCGACGTCGGTTGCTTCCGATGGCTGGTGAACATCCGCATCGGGTATCTTGTTCTTCGGGTGAAGAACCGCTGCCATATCGAGCCTTACCTTCCCTGTCGTTTCGCACGTCAGTTCGGCTACGACCAACTATATGTTGGGAACCCGAGCCGTGGTTTACAGGTTAAGGGAGGGCTTGTCGACGGTATACGAGCGTGGTTATGGACTATGGTTGGTTGCACCGGGGCTCAGTTTGCTCTTCCTTCGTATAAGCGCAAACCGATGATCACCTTCCTTAGCTGCAAGTGGTTCCTTTCGGCTTATGAATCCATAGGTGTAAAGAGCCTTTCGGAGTTAGAGTCCGAGCACTTGGTCCAGACTGCTATGGCGGCTGCTAGGAGGCAGGGGAAGAGGCCTGCTCAATCTCCTCCTCCAAGCAGAGTTGATGGAGAGCACCTTCCTGCGGATGGCGATGAAGCTTGTGAGGAGGAAATGGGCATAGACGCCGACCAAGTAGAACTTGATGCAGGTTTGTCATGCTTCTTGATTTGCTTCTCCTCAACCTTGGTACGTGAAATAATCCTTGTTGTTTCAGGTGGATCGGCCGGTGACCATGAACCTCTCGCCTCACGTCGTGCGAAATCCAAGTTTGGTGGACAAACTTCGCACAATCGTCCCGTTGGTTCCCAGAGGGGTGGTCCTTTGAAAAGGAAGAAGGTTGCCCATAGACCTCCTGTTGATCAACGCTCTCATGGAGTAGATTCCGGAGGCTTTGCCGACAGGGAGGAAGGTAACCCTCCGTTACTTTCCATATTTTGACATGATTTACCTTCTGGGACTCATAACCGTACTTTGTGTTCCAGGGTTCCTCGAAGAGGGTGAACTTCCATTGCCTCCTGCATCCCCTGGTCCGGATAACATGGATTGCTTCGTGCAGCAGATGTGCGACGCCCTCCATGACGGTTCTCTGGGCATCGATTTGAACATTGATCTTGGGCCAGAGTATAGTGTCGAGCCCACCGCTTCTTATTCAGGTATACCTGCATTCGATAATATATCTTTTGATTATAGGGAAAGAGAACTCGACTGAGGGTGAATCCTTTCATGATGTAGGTTTTGAAGACCAGGGGAATGCCTCTGCGCCGAGTTTCTGCGGTCCTGACGCTGGGCTGCTAGTCGATATGCTGGCTGAACAGGCCGCCAGAGGAACTGCGGGACCGTCCTTTACGAGCGATACACTCATAGGTACATCATCAGCCACCAGGACTGATTCTCCTTTGACTACCGACCCTCCCCGTGTTGCAGAAGATGATGGACTTGCAGGTATGCCGATGATCTTATCACCCTGATTCTCTTTATTTGCCTAAATTTCCATTTTGACTAATAAAGAGGTATAACTGTAGGACCAGTCGTTGTGCCTGATGCTGCTGCAGTTTCCGGGGCTGATAGTTTGCCTGAGAGCCATGTCTCTTTGCCACAGCCGAGAGATACGACTGATTTGCCTGCAGGGGTCGATGCACCCTTCCTGGCTAATCCTGCTATTATCTCAGAGTCTACCGTGCCTCCACCCGAGGGAAGTTCCGCCAGTACAGGTATACTTCGAATTTCCTCTCAGGTTTCCTCGTCGTATTTGATAATCTCTTAACTTCCCTATTGTTGTTTGCAGGAGCTCGATCATCTCTACATGAGTACGTCCGCGTCCTTTTGGCTGATACCGATCCTGAGAAAGAGATTTTTCGCGCGGACCTCAACTTCTTCACCGCCTTTTATAATGGCATGATTGAGAAACTTCTTCTCCGAGGATACTGCTTTGACCAGTTCAGGCGTTCCTTTTCTCGCCACATGCTGATGATGAGGGAAGAAGGATACCCAGAGTTGGCTGATTCCTTCACTGCTGATTTTACTGCTCTGGAGTCCGAGGTTCAAGAATTGAGGGATTTGAAGGCTGGTGGAGCTTCTTCTTTCATGTCCTCTCAGATGGAGGATAGAATGACTCAATGGCGTGACTTGAGATCTTCCATTAGCAGCGAGCTCCGTTCACGCGAGCACTCTGTTGCACAGCTGATGGCCAACCTGGCGAAGAAGGACACCAGCAGAGGCGAGTTACTCAGCTCCCTAGATTCCGCTCGTGCAGAGATAGCTAGGCTGAAGGAGGCCTTGGGACGTGCCGAAGAGTCTGCTGCTATAATCACCGAGGACCTGGTTGGATTGGAGCGCTCTCGTGAGTGGACGCTCGACAAGCTGGGATCAACACAGGAGGGATTGATGAAGCTGCGAACTGAAGCCGCTGAGGTCTTGAGCAGTTCCGAGGATTCTGTCCGAGCTCGCGTGCAGGTAGAGTTCGAGCAGAGCTATATGGATAGGCTTTCCGGTTTAGAGTCTCACATTCTTAGTCGTCAGCTGCCTTCGGGTTGACGAACTTGTTGTTGTATGCTTTTGTCTTGATCTTTTATTAGAGACTCCTTATTTGCTTCTTTTTACATGATGTTTCTTGATATGCCGTGGTGTCTTCTTTAATCGGTAAAAGACTAAACCGGCTATACGTGTTAGGTATAGACTTTGGGATTATTGGCCAACCCCCAGCCCTCAACGGGTTTGACGTGCCTTTACCGACTACCGTTTGTGTTGGGCTAGCATGCGATTTGTCTAGGTCCGTTCCGCATGTAACGTTGTGCTAAGAGAGCGAACCCTCCGAGACTTTATGCTATGACTTTGAATACATAGACTTCGTCTTTCTCACGGGAAAGACTACCCGGCAACGCGTATTAGGCGCCGACTTCATCCCTGTCTTTTCTGAAAGCAAAGCCAAGGGAAAGGTGAGACTAGAAGTGGGATTTCCACTCCGAGAATCGAAAAGATTCGGATAATCCTAACTGTCGTAAGGTTTGATTATCGAATCGAAAGTTTCGAACGACCCTAACTGTCGTAAGGTTTGGTCATCAAATCGAAAGGTTCAAACGACCCTAACTGTCGTAAGGTTTGGTCATTTGACTCTGAAGAGGAAGAATTTTATATTCTATCTTCAGCAGGAACGGAAACTCGAGGTGGGATCTCCACCCCCAGGATCCGACAGGTGAAACTAGAAGTGGGATCTCCACTCCGAGAATCGAAAAGGATTCGGATAATCCTAACTGTCGTAAGGTTTGATTATCGAATCGAAAGTTTCGAACGACCCTAACTGTCGTAAGGTTTGGTCATCAAATCGAAAGGTTCAAACGACCCTAACTGTCGTAAGGTTTGGTCATTTGACTCTGAAAGTGGACCTCTCGTTCATTGGAGGAATCGAGAGGGGATTTTGGTTGTGGTCTTAACTGTAGTAAGGTTTGACCAAGTGGGAAATTTGAGAACGATCCTAACCGTAGAAGGGTTTGATCGATCGATTTGTGGACCTCTCGTTCTTTGGACGAATCGAGAGGGGAATTTGGCTTTGGTCCTAACTGTAGTAAGGTTTGACCAAGGGAATTGTGCGGTGGCGACTATGAGTAGTCAGAAACCACTGAGAGTTTTGTGAGGAAAGATTAATCTATCGAATGATTAAATTTCATCTCGGCAAAAGAGTGCTTGTGAGAGTTAGATTCTGACAAACAGGAATATTCGGAATTCGAACATTGATTTCTTGCTCATCAGCGACCGGGTTATCCCTAAGAATACCCCGATGTGGTATTCTTCCGGGAACTTCCCGGTACCTCAATTCTTCTGAGGATACTAAGGATAGTATCTCTTCAGAAATTTGCCATTTATTGGCATCATGAGCCGATCACCATCTTTAGTGACTAGGCGATAGGCGCCGTTCGAGTAAACCGTTTCTACTACGAACGGTCCTTCCCATTTGGGTTCAAATTTGCCTTTCTTCTTGGAGTTAAGGATCATAGGACGTTTCTCGGTTAAGACCAAGTCCCCTTCCTTAAAACTCCTTTGTCGAACCTTTTTGTCGAAGGCTCGAGAAATCCTGGCTTGGTAAAATTCAATATGCTGTTGAGCTTCCAAGCGCTTTTCATCGAGCATCTCGAGTTCTTCGAGGCGTTTTTGATGTTGTTCCTCGGTCGTCATCTGAGTTGCAAGAGCGATCCGAAGAGATGGAATTTGGATTTCCAAAGGGAGAACGGCTTCGCATCCGTACACCAATGAGTACGGGGTTGCGCCAGTCGGTGTACGTACCGTGGTACGATAGGCCCATAGAGCTGCTCCGAGCTTATCATCCCAATCTCGCTTGTTATTTTTCACAAGCTTTGACAAGAGCTTTATGATAGTCTTGTTGAAGGCTTCAGCTAATCCGTTTGCTGTGGGATTATAGGCTGTTGACGAGATGTCCTGAATTTTGAACTTTTCGCAGAACCTTATGAAGGCGTTGCTGATAAATTGAGGACCGTTGTCATGTATGATTCGTCTTGGAACACCATGTCTGTAAATGATATGGTGCTTGATGAATGCAATGACGTTGCTCGTCTTAACTTCTCTGAGTGGAACCGCTTCGGCCCATTTGGAGAAGTAATCGGTGATGGCCAGGATGAACCGATCGCCTTTAACCGAAGGGGGATTTATAGGACCAACAATGTCCATTCCCCAGGTCTCGAACGGCCACGACGTAACCGAAGGATGCAGATGCTCCGGAGGTTGGTGCATATAATTCGCGTGTACTTGACACGCGTGACACTTCCGAGCATATACGATTGCCTCATGCATCATAGAGGGCCAAAAGTATCCCATTCTCCTGATGCGATCATAGAGCTTGGGACCGGGTTGGTGCGCGCCGCACTCTCCTTCATGTGCTTCTTTAAGCACTTCTTCAGCTTCTTTGGTTGATAGACACCGTGCCAGCATGCCATCATACCCCCTGCGGTATAGCGTTCGATTCTCCGTATTATAGTAGAATCTTGGAGCTCTTCGTCTGATCGACTCTCTCTCCTTCACGTCTTCTGGCAAGATTCCGTGCAAGACGTAGTCGATGATGGGGAAACGCCAATCTCGAGGTTCGAACTCAGCCTGAGTTGTGTGCACCTCTTGGGCCTCTTCCTCCCTGCCATTTTCATCGTGAAGCGGCACTAAGAGTTGGTGAGTTCCTACCGTAACAAATTGTTCTGTCCCGGGTGGCTGTGCCAAGGACACAGCTAAAGCTGCTAACGCATCTGCATAGGTGTTCTGCAATCGCGGCACGTGCTCGATAAAGAATCCTTCAAACGATTCTGCCAGTTCTACCGCTATCTTGTGATACGGGGTTAGATCCTGACTTCGAACTTCGTATTCCCCTTGAACTTGTTTGACGATTAGTTGAGAATCGCCGAAAGCTTCGAGATACTCAACCCCCAGCTCTTTGGCGAAGTTGAGTCCTATAATCAGTGCGTTATACTCTGCCACGTTATTCGAGCACGGCTCAGTTAATGAGTAGGCTCGAGGCATCACATGTTTTCCTGGGGAAACTAAGACCACTCCAACTCCGGAGGAGACCTTTGAACATCCCGGAGTACTTGCGGCATTAGCTGCTCATGAAGCGCCATCGAAGTACAAACGCCACACCTGTTGGTGTGAAGTTGCGTTGACTTCGTGGGTTTCATCAGGTAAATCGTCATACATCTCAGCGGCGTCCGTCGTTGGATTAGATGCCAGGAGATCGCAGATGGCCTGTCCTTTTACTGACTTCTGCTGTTTGAAGTGCAGATCGTATTGGGACAAGAGTAAAGCCCACTTTGCTAATCGCCAGCTCATGGAAGCCGGTTGAGTCATGAACACTCGGACCGGGTTAACTTTGGAGATGACATGGATGGTTTGTCCCACCAAGTAATGCCGCATCTTCTGGATGGCGAACACTAAGGCTAGGCATTCCCTCTCAATCATGGGATATCGAGATTCTGCGCCTACCATGGTTCGACTTAAGTAATATACTGCTTGCTCGTGACCGTTATCGTCATCTTGTGCAAGCAATGCACTTAATGAGTGGCTCGTCGCCTTGACATAAATCAAGAACGGTTTGCCCGATTTCGGTGCAACGAGTACGGGAGGTTTCGAGAGATATTCTTTGATACTCTCGAACGCCTTTTGACAAGCTTCGTCCCATACGAATGACACGCCCTTCTTTGTGAGCCTGGAGAACGGTTGGCATTTTCCCGAAAGGTTCGAGATAAACCGACGGATATAAGCCAATCGCCCTTGCAGTCCTCTGAGCTCTTTGAGGTTTCTCGGAGGTTGCAATTCATTGATCGCCTTCACTTTGTCCGGATCAATGTGAATACCTTTGGTGGTGACGACGAACCCCAGGAATTTTCCACTAGCCATTCCGAGGAAAGACTTGGTAGGGTTCATCTTCAACTGATGGGCCCGCATCAAATTGAACATGGTCTTCAAGTCTTTGATATGATCTTTCTTATCACGACTTTTCACGACCAGATCGTCCACATAGCATTCGACGGTCTTTCGGAGATGTTCCTGAAAGATCTTCGACATAGCTCGTTGATTTGTAGCACCTGCATTCTTCAAGCCGAAGGGCATGACTGTGTAGCAGAATACGCCAAGAGGTGTTCTAAATGCGGTGTGCTTTTCATCATCTGGATGCATCTTTATCTGGTTGTAACTAGAGAAACCATCCATAAAGGACATCCTCTCAAACCCGCACGTGTTGTCGATGATGACATCCGTGATGGGGAGAGGAAAGTCATCCTTTGGGCAAGCAGCATTGAGGTCCCTGAAGTCAATGCATATCCGGATCTTCCCGTTCTTCTTCAGGACCGGAATAATATTGGCAAGCCATTCGGGATGTTGCTCCTCTCGGATGAATCCTGAATCGACGAGCTTTTTGACTTCAGCTTCGATCGCTTCCATCATTTGCGGACTAAACCGTCGTTGTTGTTGTTTGACTGGTTTGACATCCGGCTTAATGTTGAGACGATGCACCGCTACATTTGGGTCGAGCCCTGGCATGTCTTCATAATTCCAGGCGAATACATCGATGTATTCCCGGATAAGAGAGATCAACTCTTCTTTCTCCTCGGGCAAGAGGCTGTCGCTAATGAATATCGGCTTTGGATTCTCCTCGGTTCCCATATTCACCTGGACGACTTGGTCTTCGGTAGGAGGCTCTCTTTGCTCGAACCGGTCACCGTACTGCATGCTTAAGTGATGAACCCACGGGTCTTCCCATGTCGGCATCTCATCATCTTCTTCTATTGTCGTTGGATCAATCGTGACCATATTCGACATTAACTTCTTAAACACCTCACCAAGACTAGCGTCGGAATCCCAACCCGAAGAGTCGGAGGAATATCCCTTCCTAGTCTTGTTAGTAATCTGGTCGATGATTTGCCAGCCACACTCATCATCTGATGAGACATAGCCTAGACCTCTTTTGTGGCGATAGTAATCATCGGGTTTTCCCTTCGGTACATAAGCCATCCGGGGTGGAACCCGTGGACCTCGACCAAAGAAAAGACCCTCTCCGATCTTGAAGTCATAGCCGTGCATTTCCATCATGTTGCGCGCTTTCGCATCGTATTTGGATAGATGACGGGCTGGTTTATCATCGTCGTCTTCCTCCTCCATGAAGTGGTCGGGTATCAGAGATGCTCTTCCTTTGCCGTAGACGACCTCCTTTCCACCCCCAATCCCTGCGGGGATGATAAGCGTTGTTCCGCAAGGGTTGTGTACCTGCTTCTTCGTCAAACAAAATGATTGAAGAGGCATATATAAATCAGGGTTAGCATAGAGTTCGTTAGTGATATCATCGAGATCCGTCGAGTACTTTAAATCATCGTTTATTGATAGTTCTTCGGCAAGTTGCCAATTACAACTATCTTCCGATGATTCATCATCGTCAAGATTGATTACAATGGGTACAATGTCGTTCAAAACAAAACCGCCATCGTAATCAAGCCCTGGTTCGGTATCAGCTTCATCACCGCTGTCCGTTCCTTGGGCCGATGGTTCAGTATCGGATTCAGCGCCGTATAAAAGGGAATCGGTGAAGTAATTCTCCAATCCCTTGAACGGTTGCTTATCCGCGACCACCGTCTTGACTTCATTATCTGTGCCCACATATTTGAAGCACTGATGTAGAGTTGACGGGACTATAAGGTTACCGTGGATCCAAGGTCGACCCAACAGTAAATTATAGGATGTTTCCGCGTCAATCACATAGCATGTGACCTCCGACTTCAAATCCCCGATCTGGCACTTAACTCGGATCTTCCCCAAGGGCCTAGACCCGCTGGTATTGAATCCGTAGATCGTCGTGCCAGTGGACGCTAATTTGCTAGTCGGGATTCCGAGATGATGCATCAATCGGAATGGCATGATGCTCACAGCGGAACCCGGATCGACTTGGATCCGGTTGACAACGCTGGAGCCGATATGCCCAGTGAAGTACAACGGCCTATCATGATTGGAGTTCTTTGTCTGCATGTCTTCTTTGGTGAAAGAGATGCAGGGGAAGTGATGTGCCGCCAGATTGCAATGCTGAGCTGACGACTCCGGCTTTTCGGAAGATGGTTTGATCCGAGTCAAGAAGGCTTCGGAATCACTCAAGGCTTCTTGTAGTGCCTTCCGTGTATCCTTCGACAATCGCAGCAACTCGTATAGAGTTATCCTGGTCGGGATGTTGGCCAATTGCGCCATAATGTCGAAATGGGGCTGAGAGCTTGCATTCCCCGGTTTGTCTCGTCCAATTGGATTATTGAATCGAGACGGCCTCGGGTTCTGGGCTTCTTGACGTACGGGCTCTTTTCCCTTATCCTTCTGTGGGATTCTCTCCGTCGCCACCGCAGGTGTTGGGGGAATTGCTAAAATTCCCAACTCTGCCAGCGTCTTGGAAGGTGGGGTTTTGGTACCCAATTGCTCAGTAGCATCCGGATACTTGAAGTGATATTCGTTCCCGCTTCGAGTCGCAAAGGCTTCCTGCTCATCCTCAGAAAGTGGGAAGGTTGGAATTTTGTCATCATCCACCCCCGGTATAGCAGAGGCCCCATAACAGGATTTGCCCTTCCTCTTCGACTTCTTCTTGTTCTTTGTGGAAGAGGTCCCGGCCCACTGTTCATCTGCGATCAAGTCCGGATGAACCCACAAGATCTCGCCATTTGGGGCTGTGTGTGGCACAAGCCCTTTCTGGCGCTGCTGGTGTGGATCATCGTTCACTGTCTTCACCGCCGCTTTGATCACTGACTCGTGTTGGAACCAACTCGAGGGAACCGATCCAAAGCTAATGGATACGGTGTTCGCACCCACCTTCTTCTCTTTGGGCTGTTTCATAGTGATGACCCCAACATCGATCAGGGCCTGAATCTTGTCCTTGAGAGCGTAGCACACCTTGGTAGGATGGTGCACTGCTCGGTGGAATGCGCAATATTTTGGATCGTTGACCCTCTTGGCATCTTCTTGATCCTGAATTGGCGGCAGCTTGATCTTGTTGTTCTCCACGAGGTATTTGAAAATACCCGGGATTTCATCCTCTTTGAATGAGTAGACTTTTGGGAACCTCGGCTCTCCAACCTTTTGTTTCTGGGGCTGCTGTTGCCACCTGGGTTGTTGAGACGCCCTCTGTTGCTGCTGCTGCGGCTGCTGCGGCTGTGGCTGCTGTTGCGGTTGTGCTTGCACTTCAAAGACTTGATTTGCGACCACCGCATTCGCATGCGCCTTCCCTTTACCCTTGGGGGTAAAATTTGGTTGCGGGGCATTATTGGGTATTTGTCCCCTCTCTGCCTTTTTCCTCTTGAGGAATCGCTCGGCTCTTTCTCCCCGCATCTTCAAATCCTTCCAAGTTTTAGATGGCGCCATTCCCATGGCTTCAAGGATGTCGAGCGTCAAATTGTTGTGGCAAGTCTCAAGGATGAAATCCTCGCTAACCGGATCCCTGCAATTCATAGCTTTGTTCCGGAACCTCTTCACGAAGTTTTCAACCGTCTCGCCGTTCTTTTGTTTTTCATCGAACAGCGTACCGATTGAAACCTCGGTGTCATCATCAAAGAAGTTTGTTAGGAACATGTCCTCCATGTCATCCCAGCCATTGATACTCCCAGGCTTGAGACGGCGGTACCAATCGAAGGCAGCTCCGCGAAGAGTGCCGACGAATGACCGCACCATGAGGGGCTCATTTCCGGAAATGATTCCTAAATGAGACTTGAAGTAGATTAAATGCTGGGTAGGGGAACCCTTCCCGTCAAACAGCGTAAAGTTAATTAAATTGAACTTTGCCGGATATGGGATCGATTCCCACTCCCTTGGATATGGGCAGGGTATACCGGATCTTTTTACCTCCTGAGCATTCATCAATGCATTGATCTTGCTCTCCAGGTCTCTCATCTTCCTGTCCTCAATCGTCTCGGTCTTCGAGTGGCTTCTGGGAGAGGCGGCGTGGTCCTCTTTTGCATTATCTTCTGCGGGACCACCCCCAGTGTTGGTATTGATGGGAGGAATGTTGACATTATCCGCTTCCCGCTCATGCTCCTCTGGATTGCGTTGGCTCGGTTCTCCTTGGTGAACCGTCATCGCCGCGATCTGTTGGTCGTGCATCTCCCTCATTCGCTGCATGGCCATCTCCATTTCAAATTTGAAGCTCTCATTCTGCTTGGCCAGGGCTTCTTCAAGTATCTTCGACACTTGTTCGGCGCTGATCATGAGCGATTCATAAGGCTGGCCCACACTCGAAGTTGTGTCGTCGGATGCGACGGCGGAGCAGGTATCAGAATCAGCATCGGATTCCTCCTCTTTTAGGGAAAGTCCCTTGTGTACTCTTGGGTAATTGTTTCGTTTGATGGTTCCCGACCGCAACCATGTCATGCATCGGGATGCCTCGGCAAGCTGATCCAAGTTGAGACGTGGTGTTGATCCCCCTCTGCCGGTCATGTTGACTGACACTTTTGAGTATTCATCCTCTCGGCGGAGCGATTTCTTCTTGTGGAAACGCTTCGGCTTGGAGAGTCTCTCGAACACCGAGATTCTTGTTGGGGTTTGAGCACAGCAACACTCGGACAGCACCGCCTTGATAATGTTGGCACATGGGCAGTGGGACTCCTGCATGTACCTCTTTCGAGATTTTTCCACACCCCCAGCCCTGTAGTATAGCTCATCAGCTTGATAGCTGGAGCAACCTACGGAGTGCTGGTGGATGTCCCTCGGTATAATACGCTCATCCTCAGACGAGTGTGTTTCCCTTTGGGAATGCAAAAATTGGTTAGATTTTTCAAGAATGGCCCGTTCAATTTTACGCTTTTGAGAGCGTAGAAACCGAACGGGCTCTTTCAGCTCGACTCGCAATTCAGTGCGGTCGGTGATAGGGGCTTTCCCTTTGTCAATATTCTTGGGGGGATTGATTCCACCCCCAGTCTGGATTTTAATTTGGGGACCTTTCAATGGTCCCAGCCGTTCTTTGACGGGTATTCTGCCTCGGTTCTCCGGTAAGGGACCGAGGCGACTCGTCAAAGGAACCTGGGATCTTGAATGATCCCTTTTTTTACCTTGCCCTGTTGAGGGTGCCGGTACGGGAGGAGTAGGCTCTGGTTTGGTTGAACTCTGGGCGATAATCTTGCCCTTCTTGGTTGGAAGTGTTGGTGTCGATTTAGGAACCCACACCAGCTTGCTTTTGGATGGCGTTTTGACCGCCGTTTCTTGCTGCATCTCCTCTGCCTTCTTTAGGAGGAGCCGGGCATGTGCAAGTAGAGCACGGCGCTTCTTGATTCGCTCCGCGAGCGTGGAGCGGTTCCTCTTGACGCGGATCCACTCACTCGCTCCTGATTGGGAGGGGAGGTTGATTGCTTTCCGCTGCTCTTGTCGTTGCCTCGACTTCAGGTCCTCTGCATAGCGCACTCCATCTTTGGACTCCTTAGCCCTGGCGAGCTGTTGAGCGAGGCGTTAGCGGCGTCTTTGGGTCGCTCTCTTTGATGGAGTTGGAGCAGCATCACCTATCGCCTTTGTGGCGGTTGTGAGGGCCGGATCTACAGCCTTAACCACGCTGATCGACGCGGGGCCGTTGCGTGGTACGGGCGTAGTGGCAGCGATGGCGGAGTCTCGGATTGAGGAGTTGGAGATCCCGCGAGCCCTTTTGGGAGATGAGTTCTTTCTACGCCGTTGCGGAGAGGCGGATCTGGAGGAGGAGGAGGAGAGGTACTCTTCGAACTTCTTCTGATCGAACTCGTATTCGATCTCTTCATTCACCCGGATCTTGAAGGCCGGTTGCGTCACTCCGATCTCGGCAGCGAGGTCGGCAGCTCCCACTGTGGTCGCCAGCTTGTTTCCGGTAAAAGTTGCTGTTTTCATTACTTTGTGATCTGCTACAACTTCGATCATTACAACAGAATAAAAAATGAAAACAAAGGGATTACAACTTTAACGAAAATAAACACGAGATCCCGGTTTGGTTCGGTCTCGCTTGCGTGGGTTGTTGGCCTGTGACGGGGATGTCGATATCCGTGGACCGCCGACTCTTCAAGATCTTTGCCGGTAAAATCCGGCAGAGTTTCGTCTATCCGCGTAGGATATAGAAACAGAACCTCGTCGATCCGCGCAAGATCTAGAGGTTATAAGCGTATATCTCGGCTAAAACGAGATAATAGCTCTTCTTAGTGTCACCGCTAAGGAGCAACACTAAGGATCAGAGAGGGGGGTGAATGAACCTTGATGAAGAACTCTGACTCCTCACTCTAGCAGGGCTTCGCCGCTTCAGACCAAAGGCAATTCTTGGCTAAGATAATTCAGCCTTGAATTGGGAGCAAAATTAGGAGCCTTTGTAAATGGAGGGCTAAGGGGGCTATTTATAGCCATAAGAGAGCACCTAGGGGCCATATGGACACCCCAAGAGGAGAGACACCCCTGGGGGGGTGTCTCGGCCATTGGCCGAGACAACCCCTTGTGGGTGTCTCGAGCCAGCCGAGACTTGTTTGGGTGTCCCCGGTTCAGCCCGGGGCCGTGCCGTTGTCCCGCTGTTGACTCGCCGTTGACTTTTCGTCCGAACTCGGATTTGAGTGATTTCGGATGCGTTGGAATCGTGACGGCGAGCTCTGTAGGCCCCGATGGTTGGATTATCTGTGGGGTGATCGGGGCACAGCGGGCGTTGGTCCGATTGCGGTGATCGCGGGGTTTTCGGTCAACCCGTATCCTCGTGATTCTGACATTCTGTCGGCTCACGTAATCCGTCGGTTTGCTTCAGTCGCTCACCGGCGTCATTTGAGCTCTTGTGAACCGGGTAGTGACGTTCGATCGTCGCTCGTTGACACCGAGCTATGTTCGGGGACCTATCGGCAATTTTCGATGCCTACAGGAGTTTGGATTTTGAATATTCTGATAATAGACGAAAATGTCGCGAAATCACCCAAAATATAAAATTAGGTCCCGAATATTCTGATAATAGGCGGAAAAATCACGAAATCATTTGGGAGATGGAATTGAACTCCGAAAATTCCGAATCTAAGTGAAAACGCCACCAAATTATCCGGGAGATGAAATTAAGCTCCGAAAATTTTGAAAACGGACGAAATCAGGCAAAAATACAGTGAAACGGGCACCAGTAAGGGTCTGACCCGCGTTCACGCGGGTCAGAAGCATCCGACCCGCGTGATCGCGGGTCGGATTAATCCGACCCACGAGCACGTGGGTCGGTCACAAATCCGACCCGCGGAACGCGGGTCGGGAGAGGTGAAAAGGGGTAAAAAATCCTCAATTTTTTCTTCTTCTTCAAAACTCCGGTCCCAGTTCCTTCTTCTTCCTAATTTGGTTTTCTTCTTCCTTAAGTTCTAACCCTCCAAGAACTCCTTCACACCAAGAGCTCTAAACAAGATCAAAGTTCTCCTCAAGCCCCTTAAATCACTGATTTTGGCCGACATCCTCACCTCCCTACAAGCTAAGGTTTTGGCGGCTTGGCTTGGGTTCGAGCATTTGGTGGATCTTTCTTCTACGGGACTCTCCTCCTCCTTGATTCTTCTTCGAATTTCAGGTGAATCCACCCTCCTTGCTTTAATTTCATTCTACTCTCCATGTTTGGGTGCTTGATTTATGGCTGAATATTTTGAACTTTGTGATGGCCGAAATTTTTGAATTCAATTGTGAGCATGGCTTGATAAGTGTAGTCTCCAACCCTTCAATCTTGGGGAAAACCGAAAAAAAAATTTTGAATTTTTTTTGGGGGTTGAGAGGTTAGCCGAAATCTTTTATGTGCTTGATCACTGCTATTTTGAATTCATGCTTTGAACCCATGGTTTGATGGTTGATGATGGCCAAATTTTTTGCTTTTGTTGTGTATTATTTGTCTTGCCAACACGTTGTTCAAGATGTTCACAAATAAATGCAGAGTTCAAAACCTCATCACACAAAAACTTTAGCAATAAAATTCTCTCTTCAATGTTGAGTTCCCAATACTCTTTTACTTGCATGGAGTTAGTGAGCTGATGCAGTCCCTCTTGAAAAGCACGAGTTTCATCTCCTAGATTTCTTCTTGGAAAGCTAGTTATAGGATGAACAAGTAGACTTTTATATTGCACGTTATCTTCATCCGTAACACAAGGTGGACAAAACCAGTCTCCATCAGGAATTCGGGCAAGGGGAGGGTTTAGGCAGTATTTATGGTACTCAGGATCACACTTGTCGCACAAAAGGATACTCACATCATCTTTACTTATGCCACAAACTTTGCATACTCCATCCTCCCAAGGTGCTTTAGGTAATTCATTTCCACCAAGCAAAATGTCATTCAATTCTTTCTGTATTTCAGCATATAATTGCTCAGTGCCGCAGTGATGTGAAATTTTGGATGATAGCTAATGTATTACTTTTAGTCTTGGACAAGACCCTCATCTTGACCGAGACTGAACTCGTAGTTATGCATGGGGCTTGGACCAAACTCAGGTATTTAGTTGAAAGCACTGGTTTGATTTCGACGAAAACCGAAACTGGATGTCGATTTTGGGCATAAACCTAGTCCATTGCTTGTATTCCATTTGAGAATCACAACACTTTAGATGTGTTTATAAGGAGTGGGCTTAATTGTGGTTAGGAGGCAACATCCTCAACTTGTTGGCTTGTTGTTATGTGATTTGAAAGCCTAGCTTTTCAATTTTGCGAGGAAGTCCAGTTTTGAATTTGGGCTTGAATATTGGCTGAGAATTGACTTGAACTCGAACTTGAATACGGTCGAGCTTTTGTATGCTTTTGAATTCGAGCTTGTATATAATCGAACCCTTGTACGATTGAACTCGAACTTGTACATAACCAAACTTCGTATATATGATTGAATTCGTGCATAACTGAATTCTTGTATACGATTGCATTCTTGTATGGTTCGAATTTGTACATTATTGAACTCGTATGGCTCGAGAACTTTATATGCCTTGAATTTGTACATGTGATTGAACTCTTGCATATGGTTGAACTCTTGTATATATTTCAAATTCAAATTTGTATATGGCCGAACCCTTGTATATGCCTTGAATTCAAACTTGTACATGACCAAGTTCTTTGGTTGGTCTTTGTGACCTTTAACTTGAACCGAGAATGTCGTATAGATTTAATTAGACCCTTAATTGGAAAATTCTATTTTGTAGAATTTCAATTAAAGATTCACAATTTCCCTTTTAGTCTTTCAATTCATGTATCTCGATTCTTGATTTGACTAAGCTGTTGATCTTTATTGCAGATTAGCTATGTCGACAAGGAAATCACGCCTCCCGAGGAGCCGCTCAGCCACTCAGTCGCCTGAGAGGGAGCACTTGTCTTTTACTGGTAAACCCTTGTAATTTTCTATTCCTGAATTCAAGAATTTTTATATCATGCTGCATATCGCATACCCTCTCTGTCCTCCTTGGTGAGGCAGTCGGGAAGAGTTGACATCCTCCTTCGTAGGGGTGGACGCTTCTATATTACATCCTCGCTCTATTCTCCTTGGTGAGGCAGTTGGGAAGAGTTGAAATCCTCCTTCGTGGGGGTGGATGCTTCTATATTACATCCCCGCTCTGTTCTCCTTGGTGAGGCAGTTGGGAAGAGTTGACATCCTCCTTCGTGGGGGTGGATGCTTCTATATTACATCTCCGCTCTGTTCTCCTTAGTGAGGCAGTTGGGAAGAGTTGACATCCTCCTTCGTGGGGGTGGATGCTTATCAGATACATTTTGCTTGGTCAAAACGCACCTTAAGGTAATATGGGGCGATTTCTACCGTATTACGTTCCGTAAGATAAGGTACATCATCACGTTATTTGCGCGAGAATATACATTATCTTGTGAGTTCGTAATATAGCTAAAATCGTCTCGCCAATTACAAGGTAGTGACTCGGATTGGTGAAAAGAGTTCGATCCCCTGTGTCGTCTAAATATTTCTTCATAACTGCGTTTGATAGACACGCGTTACTTGTTTTAGTTGAATATCCTACAACGCCGTTTTCTCCATTCGATATAGATGACCACAGAAGCAGATATTACGTTAGCGCAGATAACCCATCGTCGATTCCTTCCACTCCTCAATTCTCTTTGGACTTCCCCGATGAGCTTTCAAAGTTGGTGTGGGATGGGAGTCGTCTCATCATGCGCTAATTAATTATGGATGTGCCGTTCCCTGAAGACACGGATCCTGCTCATCCTTTAAGAAAGACGCATTATATGTTTGGGGATTCCGTGACGGATCCAGACGCCGTAAACCTCGAAGACGAACGATAGTTACACAACGAGGGCACAACTTATTTATACCTCCCACCGTTCCCTCGTCATCGTTCGCTAGCCGACTTGCGGGGGCAAGCGGTGACGCGACAAATTCCATGGGTTCTGATAGAAGAGCACACCCGCATTCCTTGTGGATACACCACCAGTCATTCACTTCCGGGTTCTACTGGTAGGAAACACATTACAGGATTACAACCCGGCGTAATGGGTTTGGAGGACCCACCTACAAGGGAGATACCTATAATAGCTCGCACCGTGAGGGATCGTCTCGCTGAACTAGGACAAGAGTTACCTATTGAAAATTACAGGTGCTTTGGTTGGTCTCATTCCTCAGACAAAGCATGGTGGGGCCGGATGACAGGTTATGTGCTTCACCGGTGGGGTGCTGAACTGAAGTTGATAGGATTGTATGAAGCTATTCGCGCCACTCAATACGGGTTACCGGTGAATGCTACCCATTTCTTGGGATTAATAGAGCTGTATAATCCCGATACCAACACCTTTCTTACCCAGAACGGGGAATTCGGATTACCTTCCATGAGATGCACAAAGTCTCCGGACTTCAAATGGGAAACATGCCGTATCAGGAATATTTTCCCTCCAACCGGGAGCTACATCTATTGAAAAAACATAAGGCCGCTCGATACGACACGTTATGGGAACTCACGTGTCATTATCAGATTGCTCTGGCCGGAACTAACCCTGTTGCGAGGAAGAAGTCTCCTCAAATAAGTTTGAAGCAATTCTTGTGTTACCTGTTTAAGAATTTGGAGAAAACTGGTGAAACTATTTGTGAACTGGAACCGCTGGCCCGTTCGGAGATTGACAAGTTAATTAAAAAATGCGACGTCCGCTCTTACACCATTGCGAGTGCCCAAGACTGATTTTGTGCAGGAACCAAGTTCAGGACTTTCTTATTGCAAGCGGAGAAATCCATCCATCCTAAGACCTTGCTGGCCGGTTATATTGCACTTTGGTTGAAGAAGTGCGTGGTGCCGTATCAAACTTCAGATGCCTTGCCGATTGAGGTGTTGTTTCCCGCTGTCCAGCTTGCCTATGGGAAGAATTTATCTCTTTTGCCAGCAATGATCGCCGGTATCCATCATGGGCTTCGCCAACTGACTACAACTTCACTCAAACTGATGAGACCCCATCCGCGAAGATCCCTACGCCGAAGACGGAATTCCCTTATACTTATTTGATGGGGTGGCTGGTTCTACATCGCCCCGATTTGATGTCACCTCCTAAAAGTGCAGATCTGTCTACTCCTTTGCTACAACTATACGAGGGGTGTAAATGGCCAACTCGGAGCTTCTCGGAAGTCAGGAAGATCTTGCACATGCACAAGGGTTGGGTAATCAACCCATGTCTTCCTCGGTTTGCCGGTAGATATAGTGGGATACTTGCTGATGTAGAAGCACCCGGAACTGACCGGACTTCTCTCGATGTCGGTTGTTTCAGATGGCTCATGAACATAAGGCCAGGCCATCTCATTTTCAGAGTGAAGGGGCACTGCTATTTAGAGCCTTATCTGCCATGTCAGTTCGCCCGTCAATTTGGATATGATCAATTATATATCGGAAATCCAAATCAGCAGTTTCATACTCGCGGCGGGCTAGTGGACGGCGCTCGTGCTTGGATGTGGAACGTGACGGGCTGTACTGGTGCTAAATTTAGTCTTCCGAATGTCGACCGTCGCTTAGAGCTCACATAACTATGTTGTAAATGGATCATGGTTGCTAGTGAACTCGTCCCTCTACGATCAATTGAAGAGCTGATAGCTGAATCTGCAGCGCGTATTGCTGAAAGGATAGCTCGAGAAAATGCATTGGAAAGAAAGAGACGTGACATAAAGATAGCTGGCCCTTCAGGCAAAGGCAAGCAGAAAATGAAGGAAATAGAAGAGGAGTCATTTGCTTCTGAGGAGGAAACTTCCGAAGAAGATGAAGTCGCTGCTGGTGGTGCTACAGAAGTCAACAGTGGCTTCGAGGAAGACGCTGTAGGTTTGTCTGAATCTTTTTGTAAAGAACTATGGGACTTATCGATTGCTGATCGAGTTTGTCGACTTAAAGCTCGAAAAAAATGGAGAATTTTGCCAACTTACAATAGGATGATTGTTGAACTTTCAGATGTAGATTCCGAAGAAGAAGAGGGGAGATGTAGCCTTGTCCCACATACTCGATCTCAGGTTATAACTCAAGCAGGATTGCAAATTGAGTCACACGCTGCATCTACACAGGACAGGCCTGTAGATCTTAAAGAGACGCGACCTACTAAACGCTTGAGGTTGACCATCAAGCGACGCGCTGAACCTCAGACTTCTCGAACGGATATGGTTGACGATACACTCGTTGGTGAGGAAGGTAATATTTTAGTCATTGTCATCATCATTTTTTTTACCAAGCTTCGAACTTAGCAAATTCTATGTCCCAGGGGGTCATGACGAAGACACGATGTTGTGCGACCCCTCTTCTCCCGACATAGGCTTTTTTGGAGAATCTTGCTTCGCATCGCAAGCAGATGAGGCAGTGGATCAGGATCTGCCAGGTGTTAAAACAGACATGGCACCTGAGATTGGCGAAGGTACCGTCGTGGGATCTGATTCGCACGTGGCGATTGCTAACCCAGGTACACCTATTACCGGTAGTACGACTTTTAGATGGCAATCTCGGGTATTAAACGATTCAGAGTTCGTCCCTCCTCTAATTGCTTATATGCTTCTGGATCTTTTAGAAAAGCTACAAGAGGCGGCTGGTGACGTTGGGGTTGAAGAGCATGCCGTCACCACCGGAGGTGATTTTAACTATCTCATTGATGATTTTTAACCTCTCTTCCCATGTCTTAACATTTAGAATTTTCTTCAGATGCTTCAATGGAAGGCCCAAGTGATAAAGAAACCTTTCATCATGCAGCCGATGCACCTCCGTCTGAGCCCATACAGGACCCTTCGGGCTCTGGCGACAGGCTGCTTGATGACATGTTGTCAGAGCAAACTCGCCGAGACGCTACCGATCCGGTTGTCGAAGTCGCTGAACCGGTCATCGAGACGGTCGAACCAGTCTTCGAGACTGTTGAACCAGTCATCGAGGACAGTTCCTCTGCAGGTATGGATTTTGTCCTTATGAAAATTGTTTCCTTACTAGACTTAATCGTAAGGGCGTTATAATTATAGGACCAGTCGTTAAGACTGATGCAACTACTATTGTTGGGATATCTGATTACCCTGAGGATCTTGATTTTTTGCTTTTGGCAGGAGTTGTTATTGACGCTCGGTCATCAGGCTTTCCGCAACAACTCCCGGTTTCTTTGGGAATGCCGACTACCGTGCCTGCTATGACTATTAGCGAGAGTTTGCCTGAACTGACCGTGAGACCAACTAAAGGAGCTGGTGCTTCAACGACTACTATACCCATAACGCTTCCTGCGACACATGAGGTTGAGCGATGGGAAGCGGGTGTAGTGTGTTCGGTCACAGAAAGCTCTTCGGGGACTGGTAAATCTCGTGTGCTGTCTTTTTTCTTTTATTTTTTTTTGACTTATCATTACTGGGTATTCATGTTTTTGTGCTTTCTTTTTCTAGGATCGTCATCTCACCTGCGCGCTGCTTTATTGTCTGATGACGACCCAGATAAGCTCCTCCTCTGTTTGGAAGTCGGCAATTTTTTTAACTTTGTGGAGTCACTAATTGACAAACTTCTGGAGAAGAGGATCCCTTTCAGCCACTTCCGGCCGGTCCTTGAGCGTAAAATAGCCTTAATAAAGGACACTGGTTCCCTCAACATAGCTGAAGCTTTGATCGACAATGTGAATCAATTTGAACGCAAATTTATGAAACTACAAGAGCTCCAATCTGTTGGTGCTTCTGGCTACGTTGCTGCGCGAATGGAGGCTCGTATGCAGTCATGGCGTGAACTCGTCCCTCTACGATCAATTGAAGAGCTGATAGCTGAATCTGCGGCGCGTATTGCTGAAAGGATAGCTCGAGAAAATGCATTGGAAAGAAAGAGACGTGACAGAAAGATAGCTGGCCCCTCAGGCAAAGGCAAGCAGAAAATGAAGGAAATAGAAAAGGAGTCATTTGCTTCTGAGGAGGAAACTTCCGAAGAAGATGAAGTCGCTGCTGGTGGTGCAACAGAAGTCAACAGTGGCTTTGAGGAAGACGCTGTAGGTTTGTCTGAATCTTTTTGTAAAGAACTATAGGACTTATCGATTGCTGATCGAGTTCGTCGACTTAAAGCTCGAAAAAAATGGAGAATTTTGCCAACTTACAATAGGATGATTGTTGAACTTTCAGATGTAGATTCCGAAGAAGAAGAGGGGAGATGTAGCCTTGTCCCACATACTCGATCTCAGGTTATAACTCAAGCAGGACTGCAAATTGAGTCACACGCTGCATCTACACAGGACAGACCTGTAGATCTTAAAGAGACGCGACCTACTAAACGCTTGAAGTTGACCATCAAGCGACGCGCTGAACCTCAGACTTCTCGAACGGAAGTGGTTGACGATACACTCGTTGGTGAGGAAGGTAATATTTCAGTCATTGTCATCATCATTTTTTTACCAAGCTTCGAACTTAGCAAATTCTATGTCCCAGGGGGTCATGACGAAGACACGATGATGTACGACCCCTCTTCTCCCGACATAGGCTTTTTTGGAGAATCTTGCTTCGCATCGCAAGCAGATGAGGCAGTGGATCAGGATCTGCCAGGTGCCGAAACAGACATGGCACCTGAGATTGGCGAAGGTACCGTCGTGGGATCTGATTCGCACGTGGCGATTGCTAACCCAGGTACACCTATTACCGGTAGTACGAATTTTAGATGGCAATCTCGGGTATTAAACGATTCAGAGTTCGTCCCTCCTCTAATTGCTTATATGCTTCTGGATCTTTTAGAAAAGCTACAAGAGATGGCTGGTGACGTTGGGGTTGAAGAGCATGCCGTCACCACCGGAGGTGATTTTAACTCTATCTCATTGATGATTTTTAACCTCTCTTCCCATGTCTTAACATTTAGAATTTTCTTTAGATGCTTCAATGGAAGGCCCAAGTGATAAAGAAACCTTTCATCATGCAGCCGATGCACCTCCGTCTGAGCCCATCCAGGACCCTTCGGGCTCTGGCGACAGGCTGCTTGATGACATGTTGTCAGAGCAAACTCGTCGAGACGCTACCGATCCGGTTGTCGAAGCCGCTGAACCGGTCATCGAGACGGTCGAACCAGTCTTCGAGACTGTTGAACCAGTCATCGAGGACAGTTCCTCTGCAGATATGGATTTTGTCCTTATGAAAATTGTTTCCTTACCAGACTTAATCGTAAGGGCGTTATAATTGTAGGACCAGTCGTTAAGACTGATGCAACTACTATTGTTGGGATATTTGATTACCCTGAGGATCTTGATTTTTTGCTTTTGGCAGGAGTTGTTATTGACGCTCGGTCATCAGGCTTTCCGCAACAACTCCCGGTTTCTTTGGGAATGCCTACTACCGTGCCTGCTATGACTATTAGCGAGAGTTCGCCTGAACTGACCGTGAGACCAACTGAAGGAGCTGGTGCTTCAACGGCTACTATACCCATAACGCTTCCTGTGACACATGAGGTTGAGCGACGGGAAGCGGGTGTAGTATGTTCGGTCACAGAAAGCTCTTCGGGGACTGGTAAATCTCGTGTGCTGTCTTTTTTCTTTTATTTTTTTTGACTTATCATTACTGGGTATTCATGTTTTTGCGCTTTCTTTTTCTAGGATCGTCATCTCACCTGCGCGCGCGCGTTGATGCTTTATTGTCTGATGACAACCCAGATAAGCTCCTCCTCTGCTTGGAAGTCGGCAATTTTTTTAACTTTGTGGAGTCACTAATTAACAAACTTCTGGAGAAGAGGATCCCTTTCAGCCACTTCCGGCCGGTCCTTGAGCGTAAAATAGCCTTAATAAAGGACACTGGTTCCCTCAACATAGCTGAAGCTTTGACCGACAATGTGAATCAATTTGAACGCAAATTTATGAAACTACAAGAGCTCCAATCTGTTGGTGCTTCTGGCTACGTTGCTGCGCGAATTGGCGGGTCGGATTGGAGTGACCTGCGTTTCGGCTGGTCGGATTGAAGTGACCTGCAAATTGGCGGGTCGGATTAGAGTGATCTGCGTTTCGGCGGGTCGGATTGAAGTGACCCGCGTTTTTCGAACTTTTCGGCCGTCGTCTTAGACTTTGGCCTCCATACTTGGTGCAGTCTTTGTGGCTTATTTTCCACTCCTTTCTCCAATTTCTTGGCTTCTTGCATAAGAATTTTTGCTTGTGCAAGCAATGCGCGGCGTTTCTGAATCCGCTCTTGAAGAGTCGATCGGGTCCTCTTGACGCGAACCCATTCGTTCCTCGCTGGTTTGAAGGAGGAGTTGTCCACCCTCTGTTGTGGTGGTTGGCGCCTCCTGGACTTCAGATCCGCTTCATAGCGGATTCCATCAACTGGTTCTAAGGCTTTGGCCAGTTGGCGCGCGAGGCTTTGGCGTCGCCTTTGACGTGCTCTTTTCGATAGGGTTGGCACGTCATCAACAGTCGACCCCTTGTTCAAGGGGTTCAGATCTGTAGTTTTAGCCTCGTCGGATGCCGGCGGGGCGTTGTGAGCCACGGGTGTAGCAGTGGCGGGAAGATCTTCTTCTTGGGCTTCTGCAGCTGAAGTCCAACGGGTCTTCCTGGAGTAGGCCTTCCTGCATCTGCGAGGAGAGGCCGATCTGGAGGAGGACAAGTATTCCTCGTACTTCTGCTGGTCGAACTCATATTCGACCTCCGTTTCAACCGGGATCGGAATCCGAGGTTGCGACACGTCAGCCTTCGCAGAAAGGCTGTCGGCTCCCACTGTGGTCGCCAGTTTGTTTTCGTTGAAAGCTGCCTTCATCATTGATTTCATTAAACTTTAGTCGTTACAAATAAATTCAAATAACGAAAATAAAAGATTACAACTTTCTTGAAAATAAACGCAAGATCTGTTTATCGGCTCTTGCTTTCGTGGGTTCTTTGCCGGTGCCGGGGTTAATCCGTGGACGACCGCGAATCAGATCCGGTTGTAGGAAAATTCGGCAGAGCTTCGTCTTAACTGAGGAAGTTTTCTGGTTTGAAGCGTTGAGATCGACAAAGCGAAATCAGGGCTCTTCTCGAGATTAAGACCAAGCCTAATCTCAAGGAACGGACGCACGAGCTTCGGATCCTTCGAACAGCTTCTCCTTTGGGCCGAAGTTCGTCGGGATCTCGTTGACCTTCGCTGAAATTTTGTGCTCCTTCACTCTTCAATCCAGCAGCACCTCGTCCTCTTGATAAAATTCCAGATCTCGAAAATGGAGGCCTTTGGCTCGTATTTATAGGCCCCGGATGCGGTTATTTGGATGAGAACAAGTGATTTGACTCTATCTTCAGTTAACAACAGCCTAATCACGTTTGGGGATGATATCAAGTCAGTTAGGAACCCCTGGAACAGATAAATCCTGTGAAAACAGCTTTAAAACCGTCAAAACGCGTTTCGGGTTCTAGACTGCGCGGCGTGGGTCGGACAGATCCGACCTGCGCTTGCACGGGTCGGACTGATTCGACCCACACTTGCGCGGGTCGGTTTGTTCCGTCCTACGCTCGCGCAGGTTTGCTGATTTTTTCTTCTTTTCCGTTCTCTTTTTTCCGGGACTTGTCCTTTCGCTTGTTTGGTTCGCTTTGTTGACTTGTATTCTTCGCCGCAAGACCGACCGTCGAACGCGCGTTGGTTAATATACGCGTGTTGATCGATGCGCGCGGACTGATTGGCGTGCGCGCGTTGACCGACGCGCACGAGCTGGTTGACGTGCATGCGTTTGATCGACGCGCACAAGATGATTTGACGTGCACGCGTTGACCGACTTGCACGAGATGATTTGATGTACGCGCGTTGACCGGCGCGCACGAGCTGATTTGACGTACGCTCGTTGACCGGCGCGCACGAGCTGGTTTGACGTGCACGCGTTTACTGGCGCGCACGAGCTGCTTAGGTGAATCTTCTTGACTCGCCAATTCATTGCTTCGAGTTTCGTGCGGGTTCTCATAGACAATTTTAGACGCCTACAAATATGACCACAGATTGATGAAAGAATAAATGAAAATCGGAGAAACAATATGCACATATATACATCTAAGGTATAACTAACTTAGTTACCTGTAAAAATAAAAGATACTGGCCAGATCAGCCACTGATTATGTTGGATGTCTATTAAAAGTGTTCTCCACCCGGCCCAAGCTAGACGATAGGTGTGCAGATTGAAAGCATATACAAAGTTTGAGAAGCATAGCAAAACGTACCCTATCCCTCTGCTTCCTCCAGTGACTAGAGCCGTGGTTCCTCGTAGAGACCAGCGCTTGTTTCTGATGCTGGCCTTGTCCTCCATCGATCCAAATTTTCTTCCCCCTGTTTGATAGAACTTAGTTTACTCTTCTCAATACCGTTTATCTTGTTCTCCACTTACACGAGGCAAACAGCAGATGAGACAAACAGTAGGAGAAAATGATACGGAACAAACGATGGCCAAACACGAATAGTTGAAAGAAAAATGACGCTGACACTTTCTTAAAGACAACGTTTTCTGCCAACATAGGACATTTAGTAGCAGATAATGATGTTTCGTCTATATTTCAATACCAATTTTCAAGGATTAGGTAGCACAGCAGAAGTCTGAAACCTGTACAAGCATTTGAGTCATTACCAAAATGAAAGTCCACACAAGAGAAAAAAAATTCAATGCTAAGAACCACTAAAACTATTCTTTTCTTATCTCTTCCTGACTTCTATGTTCATCATACGAAATGTTGTACGCATAAAGAGTGTTTTACTAAATTCCGGAGGTTTCTTTTCACATCTCTTTTCACTTTCACTATTTAGATCCCAAATGTGGGCCAAAACGGTCCTAGGAGTTATCTGCCAAAATGCGAAAACTTATTAGAGATTTTCTGCAATTCCAATTGATACAAGGGGTTTAATGCGGCTTTAGAAGTTATAGGGGGTTCTTATTCCAAAATGCTGAAAATTCTTTGCGGTTTAGTGCAATTTACACTTTTGACTTTACTTTTCAACCTGAATTGCATCATTCCAAAGAGCAGGGATAATCAATAAGTTCTGTTAATGCAAGCCTTATAAGATTTACCAAGAAACCTAAGTATACATAATGATGTCTCAATAGGTTTGACCAGGTTTATGGAACTTACATAGTGCATTACTCAAAGGCCAATGTGTATATATTCCTTCGTTTGAAGAACATCAAATATAAGTTACATACCACATACACTTGCTATAAGAATTTAGAGCTCTAACGCCAGAGCCAACTTTGTAACATCTAGACTTATTCTATAAATGAAATGGAATTTATATCCAGTTCGATTCTTGGCACATCTTGGTATTTGTTAACCGTGCACTGTCCATCCCCCATCAACGCAAATCACCTGACCAGTAATATAAGCAGCAGCAGGCATGCAAAGGAACACAACTACAGATGATATTTCCTCTGGTTCACCAATACGTCCTGCAGGAATGCGCACTGCTAATTTTGCACTCACTTGGTTGCCCTCCATCAACTACAAGAAAAGAGTATAAATTCATACAAATCAGTAACTTCTTGCTTAAATTTGAATAATGCAAGCGGCGATTAAAACTTTGAGAGGAAGGTAAATTAAGGGATGAGTCAAAGCATGTTGAGATCAGGTATAGTTTGATGTATAATCTAAGATAAACGGTAAGAGTGCTTGGTTCTACGGGATTTTGTCTGATACGTAGACTCCTCCCAATAAGAAGATAACCAGCTCTAATTTTATGGATACCTGTCATTGCCACTGTCTGTCCATATGTTTGCACGATTAATTATGATCAATCATGTTCTTACTTGTACCTGTTCTAACTAGATATCTGATCAATTCTTTTGACACCCACTAGATGATTTAGTGGCTGTGGGTTTTTTGATGCGGAAAGTTGTACCATTCAATTTCAGCTCATTCTATTAGTTTCACATATCTCATATTTTGTTAATAAACCTGCAATATTTTGGTCTGGATACAGCCTCATCCTCTTCTATTTCAAAAAAATTCTAGTAACTCATGCGAAAGACGTTATGGAACGCTCTACAGTTCTGTGTTCTTTGTGGGACTTCGTTCTTAGTTTGACCGCTTGCGTGAGGATCATGTCTGCCAGTTATAGCTGTTGAAGAAGATATTATTGATCAGGGTTAAAAGGTTAAAGATGTTTTCCATGCTGATGTCTGGAATCATTCCAGCACGGATGAACATTCGTACAATGAGGACAAATAATCACAGCTAAACATTTTTACAAACGACAAATAAAAAATAATCAGTACAGCTGAATACTCAGCGCAGAAAAATGCAGAACGGAGGACTTACAGGCTCTGCCATCACCGTTCTGATGGGTCCAGGTGCGACACAATTGGTTCGGATATTGTCTTTCGCCCACTCGCAAGCCAAATTTCTTGTCATCTGATTCATCGCTCCTGAAGGGAAAAAAAAATAGAAACATCAGAAAAAACTTCTTTTGAGATAGACAATCAATAAGACTCCATCTATACCTTTGGTTGCTGAATAAAGGGCTAGGTTATCTCCAGCCAGTTGCCCAGCGATTGAGGAGATATTTACGATATTGCCTGCACCTGATGCCTTAAGAAAAGGATAGGCAAGTTGACATAGATGGAATGGTGATTCAAAATTAGTAGCCATGATTGACGTATAGTCCTCAACAGTAGAATCAATAGCTTTCTTGTAAATTGCCATTGCCGCATTGTTAACCTGCAGTGGGACAAAAAGATTATATTAATTCTTCTCTTAAAAAATAAAAAATATATAAATACAAGATAAAAATTCCTAGATACTTACGAGAATGTTGAGCTTCCCGTGGAATGCTAAAGAAACCTTCTCCATTAGTTTCTCTCGTTCAGATCGAGCAGATACATCACAAACAGATCCTATCACGCAAAGCTCTGATTTCTCCCACTGACGTAGGCATTCGGTAAGTTCAGCTCCGTTTCGAGAACATGTGTACACTGTAGCCCCAAGCTCCGCTAATTCTTGAACTATGGCATGTCTAAAATAAAATCATGTGCAAATAATTATTTCAACAAACAAAAATAGTGAGGAGTTTTCCCTTTAAATATAGCTGGATGCAGGTAGAACCTAGATTTTGATTTCGACCTGCATAAACTGAATTCAAACCTCATCCTTTAATAATCGGTTCAGGTAGCCCATCTGTAGCCGATCTGTTTAATACACGAGTCAAGTAGCCCCACATCCATTTGTACAGAGTATTATTGTCGAGTACCGGTTTCCAAAATAACTAACTTTTTTGTGATTTTGGGGAAAAAACATAGGCGAAATGACCACTAAATTTTCAAACAACTCCAACTACAAACAATCTTCTTGCTGACATCCTTAATGACCACTAAATTTTCAAACAACTTCAATTACAAATAATGTTTCAGTAATCGACATTTAAAAAAGAAAATATAAATAAGTAGAAATCCAAATCAGATGATCTATTGTTCTATGTTTGAGTTGAGACTCGCAAGTATAACAACTGCATGACCGGCTATATACCACGTGGTGGGAAGAGCGGTGATGATTAAGGGTTATAGTTACATAGTCTAACAATTCACTTGCAGACTAAGCGCCCTTTTGTAGTGTTATCTAGTTTTCTAAAATCTGCTTTAAAGTGTGATTAGTGAGATTTGAACCTGGGTGGCTCTGAAACCATGTCAAATATCCTTGCCACTGCACCAAAACTATGAAGTTGCAGTGAGAGTTGAGAGTTACAGTTATGTATCAGAGCAACAACTGTTATTCTTGTGGGCTACAAGATATTTTTAGTAAAATACAAAGTAAAAAATTTTGACGGGAGAAACAACTTCAGTTTGTAGAGAGTCAAAAAGAAGGCTCTCCTAGTACAATAAGGATTGTCCAAAGTCTTCTCCAAGAAAGGCAAGTCACCGGAATCCATGCCTAATGACGAGAAAGAAGAACTGAATATGAAGGCGCATAATGTCATACAGCTCTATTTGACTAATGAGTAGATGCGATAGATTACCAATGAAGATATCGCTGCCGGTTTGTAGCTCAAGTTGAAGAGTTTGTACATGATAAAATCTCTAAGTAATAAGCTCTACTTGAAGCAACGCATCTTCACCCTTCGCATGAAGGAAGGTATGCGAATTAAAGACTACTTATTATAAAACTTAACACTATTCTTATGGACTTAAAGAATATTGATGTTAGAATTGAGGAAGAAGATCAAGTCCTTTTTTCGTTACATTCATTACCTCACTCCTTTGAGAATTTTGTCAATAGCATACTTTATAGTAGAGATACACTTTCTTTGAAAGATGTCAAATTAGCCTTACATTCAAAAGAATTAAGGCAAGAAGTGTCTATCGTAGGAGGTGAAGATCAAGCTGAAGGCTTGTTTGTCCCCCATGTTCATCCTGAAATGGGTGTTGGTGATAGAGACAAATCTAGATATATGTCTAGATCAAAGTCGATGCTAAGAAAAAATATTGAGTATTATTACCATCACAAGTTTGAGCATACCAAACCTAATTGTCCAGCGCTCAAAGCAAAGGTCTTAGGAGATGAAACCTTTAATTGTCCCATTCACAAAAGAATCATCTAGTTCATATGAAGTTTTTTTCGTTAGTGTTAATACTCATTCAAAAGATGAGTGGATTCTTGATTCGAGTTGTTCCTATCATATGTGTCCTCATAGAGTGTGATTTGTTACATATCAGTTAATTGATGGTAGGAATTTCTTGTAGAGAACTAATATACCTCGTAAGACTATTGGTATTGGTTCAATCAAGATTGGAACACATAAAGATATTGTTAGAACATTGAGTAATGTCCAACATATACCAGAGTTAAAATAGAATATCATTTATTTAGGCACCATTGACCCTAATGGGTTTAAGTTTTCAGCTGAAGGTGGAGTTTTGAGAATTGGTAGAGGCTCTCTTATTGTGATGAAAGCAAAGAAGGTAAAAATCTTCTATATCCTTGAAGACAGTATAGTGACAGGTGCGGCATCAGTGTCATCCTTAGTGAATTCAAATTCTGGCACACCGAAAGGTAAGACATATGAGTGAGAAAGGATTGGATATATTGAGTAAACAAGTTGGCTTTATGGTTAGAAAACTAGCAAGTTAGACTTTTGTGAGCATTGTGTTTTTGACAAACACCATAGAGTCTCCTTTAGTACCGGTGTCCATAGAACCAAAGGTATTTTAGATTATATCCATTTAGATATTTTAGGTCACTCTCAGGTTCAATCAAAAGGTGGAGCTCATTTTCTGCTAACCCTAATTTATGATTATTCATGAAAAGTTTGGGTGTATCCTTTGAAGCATAAAAGTGATCTTTTTGCAACAGTCAAGAAATAGACCGTTATGATTAAGAAGCAGACAAGAAATAAGGTGAAGCGCCTCAGAATTGACAACAGAATAGAGTTTATTTCATAAAGTTTGACCAATTTTGTTAAAATGAAGGTATTGTGCATTATCACATAATTCAACATACACCACAGAAAAATAGAGTTGTATAAAGAATGAATAGAACACTTTTAGAAAAGAGTTTGGTGCATCTTTTTAATGCTAGTTTGTCAAAGGACTTATGTGACGAGACAGTCAGTACAACTTGCTATTTGATAAATAGATCTCCTTGTATAGCGATTGATTTTAAGACTCAAGAAGATGCATAGTCTGGTGGACATGCTAATTAATCACATTAAAGAGAATTTGATTGCTCTACTTAATTTATGTTAATGATGGCAAGCTCGGAACCTAGAGCAAAGAAAGCTATATTTCTAAGATATACTATTGGATGAGGGATATAGGTTGTGATGTTCTGATCCCAGGTCACCTAAATTTATTGGTAGGGTTGTTACTTTTGACGAGAAATTTATGCTTCATCTAAGAAAGAAGTTTGTTACTAATATTGCAGGTATTAAAAAGGAATCTAATAAGCAGGTGGAGCTAAAGAACTCTTCAAAGAGGATGCTTGAGGGTGCTCATGTTGAACCAGTTACTATTGCTGAGGGTTAAACTTTAAATGCTAATATGCCACAAGACCAAAAGTACAAATATTATCACCAGAAGAACAAAAAGGTAGATTTGATTGTTTGAGGGAAAAAATCAAGAAGAAATGAGAATAAATGAATTTGTATTAATCTCCCTAACTGACTTAGGAAAAGAATAAATACAATCTCTCAAAGTAATCTCTCTCTAACCGACTTAAAAATTAGAAATTATAATATTCTCTTATCGATTTCTCGATTTACAAAAGAGAAGGTATCAACGGAGATCCTTCCCTTTATTTAAAACTGGGTTCTTCTTGATGGCGATGGAAGCTTGAATCTTGTATCCCGTTGACGATCCGAGCACTTTGCTTCGTGGAACGTTGTCTATTCCTCTTGACTTGACGTCGGGAAGAACTTGCGGAGCAAGTTTAGAACTCTTAATGAGTTTAAGAATTCTGTAAAAAAGTTAATTTCAGAAAGAGAGTCAATCCTTTTTACCGAGATAAGCCTTTGGCTAATCTCCAAGTTTTTCAACCGAAAACAGTTCAAAAGCCAAGGCAAAAGTTTCAACAAAAGCCAACAACAAAAGCTCACAAGGCTCTTAGTGATCTTAAAACTTTTGACCCTTTTTCAGCTGTAAACACAGGTAGTTATAGGGTCTAAGGGGTGTAACTGACCCCTTAAATTACTCTATAATGGGGGTTTAATGCCCTCATTACGTGCAAAACGGTTTTGGAACCATTTAAAACGTGTTTGAAGTAGTCAAACGCGAGGTTCACATTCTGAGGCGACCCTCGCGTTTAGCCTATGAAACGCAGAGCTGAGCTTCGCGTTTGAAGCTTAGAACGCGAGGATGAGCTCCACGTTTCACATTTGGAACGCAGGGGTGAGCTCCGCATTTTGAGATTGAAACGCGAGGATGACCCTCTCATTTCGGTTTGAAGAGATCGTCAATTTGTAATCTCTTTTGTTAGAGCATTATAATGATCGTCATCTTATAATCCTTAAATTTGGCTCTTGAAAACACGAGAGTCGTCAATTTGTAACTCTCCTCGGTTACTGTCGTGAAAGTCGTCAGATTGTAACTTCCATTATTAGTTGATAGTCAGCTATCTGCAATAATTTTTTAGGCAGCCTACACTGATCTCCTTAATGTTTATGCAAACATGGTTGCTAATGCTTTAAGCATAGCAAAACTGATTGAGCTTCTAGAGCCTTCCACCTACAATGAGCCTATTAGTGGCAGTGAGGCTGCAGATTGGACTATTGCAATTACTGAAGAGACGATCTCTTTTGTTAGAGCGTTGTAATGATTGTCATCTTGTAATCCTTGAATTTGGCTCTTAAAAACACGAGAGTCGTCAATTTGTAAATCTCCTCGGTTACTGTCGTCAAATTGTAACTTTCATCATTAGTTGATGGTAAGCTATCTACAATAATTTTTGAGGCAGCCTACACTGATCTCCTCAATGTTTATGCAAACATGGTTGCTAATGCCTTAAGCATAGCAAAATTGGTTGAGGTTCTAGAGCCTTCCACCTACAATGAGCCTATTAGTGACAGTGAGGCTACAGATTGGACTATTGCGATGACTAAAAATATGGAGTCTCTTCACAAGAATTAGACATGAAAGTTAGTGAAGTTACTAAAGGAGATAGAAAATCGTTGGCTGCAAATGAGTCTTCAAGAAGAAAGAAAGAACTCCGAGTACAGATTCTATTAGATACAAAGCACGCTTGGTAGCTAAATACTTTAATCAAATCAAAGTTGTGGACTTTGATGAAGTATTCTCTCCAATTATAAAGCATATCTCAATCAGCATGTTGCTTGCCATGGTTGCTCACTTTAATTTGGAACTTGAGCAACATGATGTGAAGATACCCTTTCTACATGACAAGCTTGAGTTGCAGATCTTTATGAATTAGCCACAGGGATTCGTTGCTGAAGGTAACAATGATCATGTGTGCAGGTTGAAAAAATCTCTTTATGGGTTAAAATAATCTATAATTTCATGCTTAAGTAAATGTGATATTTGTGTTTACCATTAAAAGCACAATGATGGTTCTTTTATATAATTCCTTTGGTACGCTAACGCATGTTAATTGTAGCTAAATGCATGTAAGAAATCAACGTGTTAAAATCTCAGCTCAAGCACGAGTTTGAGATGAAAGATTTAAGAGCAATAAAGAAGATTTTGGTCATGATGATCCATAGGAACAGACAAGAAATAATATTTTGTATCTCAGGAGAAATACACAAGAAGGTGTTGGTGAGATTTGACATGCTTGATGTCAACCCTGTGAAGACTCCACTTGCTGCTCATTTTCATCTTTCAGCAAATTTGTCACCTCAAATTGAAAAAGAGGAGCGCATGTCTTGCGCTCCTTATGTCAATACAAGAGAAGACATTATGCATGCTATGGTTTGCACCCGTCCAGACATTTCACATATAGTGAGTGTTGTGAGTCGGTATGTAGATAAGCCTACAAAGGTCAATCAGCAGTCCGTGAAATGGATACTTAGATATTTAAGAGGGTCTACTAATATTGATTTGTGTTTTGCCGGAACATAGATTCAGATTGTAGAATACATGGTTATTCTAATTCAGAATATGTGGGCAATTTAGATAAGAGATGATCTTCGACAAATTATGTATTTACTCTTTCAGATAGTGTCATTAGTTGGAAGACTATTCTATAGTCGATGGTTGCTTTGTCTACTATAGAGATAGAATATATGATAGTAACAAAACCAGTAAAAGAAGCTCTTTGATTTAGAGGTTTGGTTGAAGATCTCAGCCTATACCAAGGTGTTACTACAATGTTTTGTAATAGTCAGAGTGTAATACATTTGATGAAGGATCAGATATATCATGGAAGAACCAAGCATATAGATGTTAGATATCATTCTACCGGAAAAATTAAAGCCATCAAGATTGAGAAAATTGATGATGTAGATAATCTAGGAGATATAATGATGAAGCCTATATCTTCTCGCAAGTTCGAGCATTGCTTTGAATTGCTTGGAGTTCAACAAAGAGGAGGATAAAGGGCTTCTGACAAGATGGCAAGAATGAAGGTAGGAGCTTCATATTCATAGTCAATGTGTAGATATATTAAAACGTGACGTTGCGTATGAAGAAGAGAGAAGAAATTTGAGTCTCCTCCTTACATATGAAGCAAGTGTAAGTTGACCCACCTAATATCTTAGCCCACGTATTGATGATCTTAGCCCCTCTTTTCCATCTACCATGTTGTCCTTTTCACATAATAAAGATGTATTTCTATGAGAAGTGATGTGAGCAATGAGGGAGGGCATCGGACAGAGGAAGAGTAATAAGGAGTTAGGAAGAAAAGAAAAGAGAGAAAAAGGAAAAGGAAGAGTTTTGAATATTCTTTCTTTATGAGTTCGAGGAGATATTAGAGAGTGATCCGTGTTGTAATTTTCGCTCCATGTTGTAATTTTCTCTATTTGATTAGTGAGTTCCTCTATTATCCTCATCTGGTCATACTAACTGAACCACATTAAGTCCTTATGTGCTATTCTTTTTGTCTCTACGGTGTTTACTCAATGCTATATTGTTATCTATTTTGTATAGATATTTTTTGTCCCAGTGAAGCCCCTCACTACAACAATATATTCTAACTGCAACAATATATTCTAACAGACGTATCGATTGGGTTCAGGCCCCATATTAGTTCATATGCGTATCTGGATTTATCAAATCAGAATCAATTTGACCCACAGGTCGAGACCAGTTTGACACCCTTAGCAAGATGACATAATGTGGATTAAAAAAAATGATATAAAAGTAGATTCAAAAACAAATATAAAGCTTGAGAAGTATCATACCCAATCCCTTTGCTTCCTCCGGTGACTAGAGCTGTTGTTCCTTGAAGAGACCACCGCTTCTCCCTTACACTACTAGCCTTGTCCTCCATTGTTCCGATTTTTCTTTCCTTCTATCATGCGACTTGTTTACAAACAACTTGCTCAAAAACAACTTGTTTATAACAAGGAGCAGATAATGCTACAGAAATATAAGGCCGAACACCAGAAAAAGACCATTCAATTTTCCTGACTTAGGATTGAAAGAAGATACTGTTCTGTCGATCGACATGAGCCTCTAGTAATAGATAATGCAATCGTGTACGTCTTTGTTCCCATTTAATTATTGAGGATTTGACAACATATCAAAGGGTTGAGATCTGCACGTAAGGGTTAAATTTCACAAAAACCCTCTGAATTTTGGCCTTTTCTTAGAGGACCCTTGCCATGATTTGCAAATAAATAAAATATCTTTGAGAAAAAAAAACCCCTAAACTGAGAGGAGAGGGTACGTTTCTAAATGGCAAATGGCTAAAAACGTTCAGTTTGTGTGGTCAATCTGTACGCTTTGTCTGCGCGTCCTGCGCACGACCTAACAAATCTACAAGATGCATGTAGTTCTCGGTTGTCAAGGGGATTTCGTATTTGCTCCTCATTGACTCAAACTATCTTCGTCCTTCCTGTACCCTGCCTGCATGGCTACAAGCAGCTAGGACCGACACGAAAGTAGATACTGTCTGGTTTCTGACCGGATTGGATCGATTCATCGAACAGTCTTGTAGCTTCCCACCCTTGGTCATGAATGCCAAATCCCAATCTACTTCTTTCTTACAAAAGGAGAACAATAAAAAAGCTAAAATAAATAGTAACCTAAGGTTATGAACAATTAAAATGAATAACCAACACATGTTTCACACAACCCATGATCTCTCTCGCTGTACAGGAAGCGTCTTCATTCTCATCAAACCCCAACTCCTATAACTGTAAGGAGATCCCCACGATTTCACCCCCAAATTACTAAAAATCTGCTAGAAATCACACCAAATCCAACAAAGAAACCCTCTTCCCGCAAAACCCATCTCCAATCTCCCCCAGTCTCTCCAAATCCAACTCAGATTTCTTCTCCCAAGAAAACCCAACAAAGGTGTTCGACGAAATGCCTCACTGAGCCGTTGAGATCCATCAAGAACCTACAGGGGTCTTTGAGGCGTTCGCTGCGGTTATCCTCTCTTCATTTGTCCAGATTCAAATGGGTCGAATAAAGAGAATGTGGGTATTGAAAATTTTGGTGTGGAATTGGTCAAAGAGAAGAATAATGGTGAAAAGAAAAGAGGGGAAAGAGATGGGCTTGTGAATTTGAAGATTTTTGAGAAGAAAGAGAATGTGGGTGTTGAAAATCTTGGGACGAAAATTGTAAAAGAGAAGGATAATTTTGAAAAGAGAAGGGGAGAAAAAGATGGGCTTGTGAATTTTAAGAATAAAGAAAATGTGGGTATTGGAAAGAACAAATTTTCAAAATAAACCCATTTTATTTTTTATTAAAAAATTCGACTCATTCTCATTTTATTTATCAAAATCGACTCATTCTCATCTTAGGGTTGTAATTGGGGTTTAGGTTTGTAATTAGGGTTTAGGGTTATAATTGATAATATTTTTTAAATTTTTTGCATTTAAATGATATAATTTTGTTTTGCATAGGTTGAACAATATGATTCTTATTGCTTGCTCTTATGGTGGAACGATTAATTATGGAATGAATAATATGCCAATGTACGTCGGAGGGGTGACAATCCTGTTAATGATATCGGAATCATATAGTTACCTTGACTTGGTTAATGAATTGCATCGAGTTACGACAATTGACCCAAGAGAGTGTCGACTAAAAATAATATGCAATTGGCCGATAACTTATGATAGAACGTCCGCAGTTGAGATCTCAAACGATCATTCGATGAGTATTTTGTTTAATTTGAGCAAGTCACAACCAACGGTAGAATTGTTTATTGAAACGGTGCCACATAGTACGGGCCAAATATTCAACCCTCTAGGAGAATTCTCACGCATTTTAGATTTAGGAGTTGAGTCTGAAGGCTTTCTTTCTTCTTCGAGTTAAATGCAGCGGACTCAATTTCAATATCACAGTGGTGCACCTTCATATGAAAAGGATGAAAGAAGCGATGCCTCTGATGGTGAAGATGAAGAGCATGAATTAGTTGATAGCATGCAATTTGTGGGTAAAGATAATGAAGAGAATCCGGATTAGCCAGATGAAGCTTATGTTAATAATGAATATGTTGAGTACGAAGAACCACCCCCCGACGAGTTTGAGGATGATGAGTGGGTTCGTTCTTCCACAGTACATGATATGCGCATTGGCGAAAGTTCATCCAATAGAGGAGATGATGAGGAGGTCCCTTTCAGAGTTAGTGAATTATTTGAGACTAAAGACCAATTGGTTGATGCTATTCGTGATTACTCAATCAAAAAGATGGTCAAATTCAAGCAAATTAAAAGCAATTGCACAAGTTATGAGGCAATCTGTTTTATGAATACACAAAGCCAAGGTCGAGCAGAGGGGAATGAATCTGATTATGCATGTCCTTGGAAGTTATATGCATTTGTCGGAAAGAAACATAATGGGTATTTTAGGATCACAAAATACTACGGTGTTCACACATGTAACAATCCAATGTTCGAGAGAGACCATAGTGGTGCCTCCACCTCTTACATAGCTCGGTTGATTATGACAAGATTAAAGAAGAAGCTTGAACTAAAGCCCGATGACATAATTGAGAGAGTGTCACATGATAAGTGGATTAAAATATCGTATATCAAAGCGTGGAATGCAAGGAGAATTGCGATGACAAAAATATTTGGTGATTGAGAGTGTCACATGATAAGGGTGTATTGCTTGTCACTACAGGAGTAGATCAAGGCAACATCTCCAGCTGCACATGATTGGATTGAGAATAGTTTGGGAAGCGATTACGTCGATCGGTGGGCACTAAGTAAAGATGGAGGGAATCACTATTGTATGATGACAACTAATTGTTCTGAAAGCTTCAATGGTGTACTTAAGGGGGCTCGAGCAATGCCCATACAGGCGTTGGTTGCAAGGATATTTTATAGACTAAATAAGTATTTTGTCAAGCGGCGAGAGGATGGAGCAAAGTGGGGGATGTTGTTCACCCTAAAAAAAATGAAGAGATTATTTGAGCTCGTGTCAAGCAGGCCAGATTGACTAAGATTGTGAGATTTGCTATAGATGAATGAGAGGTTACAGACAATCAATACCCCCCATAGTGACCAGCCCATTCTGGGCTGGTCACTATGGGGGGTATTTACGATCATAATTACACTGTCAATCTACGAGGGACACAATGCGCATGCACATGTAACATACTAGAATTATAAAAATTGCCATGTTCATATGTAATAGCGGTTACGACCAAGCAATTTGAGGGTGCAAATACATCGTATTACACATTCGCTTCTGAGTGGTATCAATCAAGACACTATAGAGATTCATACAGTCAGTTTTTTTATCCCATTGTAGATAGTCGTTACTGGCCACCCTATAACGGGCCGCATGTGTTACCTCCTAAATTTAAGAGACAAGCTGGACGACCGAGATCAACACGCCTAAAATCTACAATGGATGGAGGTCGAGAAGGAGTTCCAAAAAATAGATGTGGATATTGTAGACAACCGGGCCACAGGAGATCTCAATGTCCCACCAATCCAAATAAATAGCAATTAATAGGTACAATTAATTTACTCTTTATTAATTATTCTACTTCGTTTATATTCGAAATTTGAACTTTTATTTTACTTCATAATGTTCTACTTTATTTATATCATCATATGTGCTTCATTTATATCATCATATGTGTAGATATGGAGGCGGGTCCATTGACGTATGAGGTCCTTTATGACCAACCTCGACATCGATCCGCGAAGATTGACACTGGGGAGGTAATTAGATTGATAGTTATAAATTACATTTTCAATCATATCAATTATTCTAAGTTATTGATTGTTACTGAACATTTATACTGTTTATTATATGCAGGCCCCGAGCATTACTATCGTTGATCACACTCGTGCACACTCGAGCTGGAAGTTGACCGATCCACATGTCCAATATTATGTCCGTCAAGCATGCTTCTTTGAGTGCTCACAAATAAATGGGTGAGACTTGATTGGGCCTCTATTGACGGTACTGGTTGAACGTTGGAGGCCCGAGGCAAAAACATTCCACCTGCGCCAAGGAGAGTCGACGATTACATTGAAGGATGTTAGGGTTTTGCTTGGACTCCGAGTGGATGGAGATGCTGTCACAGGTAGCGACGACTTCAACTGGTCAGACATGTGAAGCATTGCTGGGTCAAGTTCCTCACATGAGGGGTGGAAGGATCAAACTTGAATGGTTGAGAAACAATTACATGAATGTTCCGATCGATGCAGCCGAGGAGATTGTCAAGATGTATGCCCGTGCATACATACTTCACATGATCGGTACTATTCTTTTCCCGGATTCCATGAAGGATTCGGTGCACGTGAGGTGGTTGCCACTCCTAGAGGATCTTATGGATTGTGGGGGATTGTCATGGGGGAGTGCCGTGTTAGCGTATCTGTATAGGGAGATGACCAAAGTGGCTCTTCTTCAAAACATACAGTTATCTTGTGAGTTTTATTTTATTATCATCCAAATCATAATAGCTTTCTTGGGGTTTTTATCTTATAGGTATAAGAGCTCGAAGAACTTTCTACTATGGCGCATGATGCAATCCGAATGACTATCGAGCCAGGGCCGAGAAACACGTTCATTCGCATGATAAAAAAGATTCAGTCCGCTCTTCAGAGGACGTATAATGCAAGACGTGATGGACGTGAGGAGCGACCAATTGAGTATGGTCGTCGCCGGTTCCGAGGACACACGGGGGCAGGCTCAAGAGGTGCACATGATGAAGCTGGCGGCTCACAGCAGGCCCAAGCTGGATGTTCACAGTCGGTTCGAGTCGATGAGGATGTCATGCACTCCCAACTTCACACACAACCGGACGAGGAACTAATCCGAGCTCACGTCGAAGGTGAACGTGTCATGGGGAGAGGGAGAGGGAGGGGGAGGGGGAGAGGGAGAGGAAAGGGAGTTGTATCCGATTGAAACTGAATATTATGTATTTGATTGAGTATTGATAAGATGTTTGCGTTTGAAACTAAATATTATGTATTCGATTGAGTATTTATTATTAGTATGTGAATTGCATGGTATGTATTCGATTGATTATGGATTTTTATTTGAGATTATTGATTGGTATGTGTGTTATTATGATTGTGATTGTGATTGTGATTGTATTGTGGATTGATTGTGGATTGATATGTAATAGCAGGAGTTTGAATTTCCAGCTGAAATTGTGTAATAGTAGAGTCTGCCAAATGGTCGGGGTTGGGAAACCCGACCATTTTGTGCACGTACACAAAATGATCACGGTTCCCAAACCCGACCATTTTGTGGTAGGAAAATTTACCTCAACTACCTCTCTGCCATATGGTCGGGGTTGCCAACCCCGACCAATTAGACAGGGTCCTAAATTAATCGGGTTTGGCAACCCCGACAATTTTGGCTTGTATATAGCTAAATAGTTGGGGTTGGCAACCCCGACTATTTAGCGGTGTTATTAAAAAAAATCGACCCATTTCGTGGCTACGCTCCTGATGTGGCCACGAAATGGGTCGATTTTGATAAATAAAATGAGAATGGATTGAATTTTTTAATAAAAAATAAAATGGGTTTATTTTGAAAATTTGTTCTATTGGAAATTTTGGTGTGAAAATGGAGAAAGAGAAGAATAATGTTGAGAAGGAGAGGAAAATGGAGCGATGTTGTGAAGACGGTATACAGAGTTGTGGCTCCGATGATTGGACGAGACAGCAAGAGGCTGCCCTTCAGCGCGCTTACTTGCCAGCAAAGCCATCTCCACATTTTTGGAAGAAGGTTGCTAAGATGGTAATTTTCGAGCCTGTGGTGACTGGAGATATTGAAGTGCTGCTGAAATCACAAGTTGTGCGAGAGAAGTTGTCAGGTGAAGGGAAATGTATAGTTCCAAAGGAAATAGTGAAGCTAATTATATTTCAAGGCGATCTTAACGCAGAAAAGATTCCTATCTATTAATGGACTCTGCATTATCTTTTTCATTTTGAGCGCTGATATGTAGTGGTCAATTTGCAAATTTGAAGATATTTCAATTGTTCTCTATATTTATTGAATTTCCCAATTTCAATGTTGACCACTAATCTACTCTTATAAATGGTTAAGTTTAACAAGAGTCACTTGAGTAATTAAAAGGTAGTAATTTAGATTATGCCACTAATTTAATTAAATATTTCAAATGGAATTTCCCAGTACTTTGTTGATTGACCTTCACAAATTGCTCACAATTCTCTATCTCAAGATTTCCTCTTTGGAAATAAGAAAACTGCAGGTACCTTCTCTGATTTTATTTTGTGAGGGTTTTCTACATAAAATTTTTTTTAGTTAGTTTCTAGAGGAATTGATTGATATACAAATCATGGTGATCAATTTGATCTAAATTCTAATTTTTTTCTCCTCAGATTGTTGTTTTTTGGATTATTTAGTTAATTCTTTTAGCATGGTGAAGATGTTAATTTCTATTTATAATGATTAAATTTGATTTAGTTAATCTTAATAGTGCCTAATTCTGAAGATGCTAACCCTTATGTTTAAATTTGATTTAGTTAATATTTTTTGCTTTCTTTAATGAAGATTTGGTTGCTAACACTAGTAGAAAAACGAGCAACTTAGACGAAAATTTCTATCTAGGTTGCTCCATTTCCCGTCTAGGTTGGTACAACTAGATGGAATTCCGTCTAGTTTGCTCCGTCTAGTCTGATTCCGTCTAGGTTAGGGCAAACTAGACGGAATTCCATCTAGGTTGGCAACCTAGACGGATTTCTGTCTTACATTAATACATAAATACATCCAATAAATACTGTGTACATGAATACATCCAACCATCCAAATATAATCAAAATTCATAACAATTCCATTCAAAACCAAATATAATCAAATCCAACACAATGCACAAATCCAACCATCCAATCCAAAATATACATCAACCAATTTCGTCTAATATATACATCCAACAACATATATACTAACAATGTACATGAATAAGATAGGACACACGACATGAATAAATGTAGTGTTATAACAAATAAAACTGTTTATTGCATTAAAAATAAAAAAACCTCATTTATCGTCGTCGTCGGCTGTATCTCTATCCCGGTTATGAGAACGGGTGCTACTCCCTCCAATATCTCCACTCTGAATGTTTAATTGAATAATCATTATGTGGTGTTTGATAACATATTAAATAAAAATGAATTTATAAATATAAAAAAATAAGGTACCTGAGCACTGCTCTGTCTAGTGTCGGAATTATCGGCAATCGAGCTTATAATCCGTATGATACCACCATACGTGCTATAAGGAATCGTACCGCCTAAATATTGTATAACATACCCTATGAGATCGTCCATCGAGTTTGCCGTCAGTGCAACTTTAGTCATCTTAGTAGTCACCTGAATATGCAGCTCTGGGTCAATCTTGTCAATCAAATACGCAGAGATACGTGCAACAAATGGCATAACCTGGAAACTACTTGGGGCTGATCTCATTGATGTAGATAGCATGGAGGATGCTGTGGATGATCTCATGCTTATGCCGAGTGAAGCTCCAACACCATGCAGAGGATATCTTCCTCTTCTATTATTATGGAGAAATAAATATTAAATTTCTGATTACTAGAATTCAATAATGTTAAACAAATATAAATAGGAACGTAGTATTCAAATTGATTCGATTTTTTACCATCCATACCTATTATGACCCATCAGGTTTTGTGTGAGAGTGATGTTCTCCTCTGCAGAAAGCATGTGAGGGTCCGGCTCGGTTTGTTCCTCCTCCAGCGAAATGTATACTGATGTAGCCTCCTTGGATGCAGCCTCAAATCCCTCCTAAAGCACAAATATATAGTTAATTCAAGGTAAAGACCATATTATTTGTGTTCTCGTTTCCTCGTAATATTAACAACGAAATAGAGTTAATAATACTACTCAAGATATGTATAAGTCTCACCACCAACTCGAGATTAGCCTTGATCTTACCCCGATTCTTCTCATCACCCCTATATCTATCACGAAAAGTACCATACGTCGCTTTTTCCCTCAAGTGTATCGGCAATAATGATTTTCATGTCATATTATAAATTATGAGATTTCATAATCATACTAAGCATTAAGATCATTTAAAGCTTTAAATGACATATACTGTATCCTGACAATAAACATCCTCCATATTGGAATAGGAGTGTGAGCACAAGTGGTGGTCATGTAGCTTCTTTCTTCTTTTTTCTGACCCCTTCGTGGATTTATTCTTAAAAAAATATCTGTAAATATGCAATGAAATAATATCTTAAAATTATAAAGTAATTTTCATGAAACTAACCTTGGCGGCATCGCTGTCCCAATACATGAGGAGAGCCGTGAAATGAATCTCGTCAACTCGGCCATCGAGGTTTAAAAACCTCTGCCAGTCCTCCTCATACCTGTCATAGGTTTCATGTTTGATCTCATGCCTTCATTGTTTGAGGACTGCTTCAACCTTGACATTAAACACATAATTCCAAGCCCCCTCAAAGTCCTCAAGGCAGAAGCAATCCTCTAGATTTACATACACATTTAGTAAGGATAATTTAATATTAATTACTAATTATTAATAAATGAAAAGCTAAAGTAATATGCAGTTACCATAAGCTCAGTCCATATCGCCTCGTATGCGATCCATGGTAGTTCTCAGAAATAAAAATAAGGGTTGATAATGTTCGCTTTACGCACGAGAACCCCAATATATGCATTCAATTGGGTCGACCAAGGACCAATGGGCAAATTAAAACTATTCCACCGAATTATCGCCCTCATTCCTCTTGGCGGTTGTTTAAATTTAGGCTTACCTCCGCCACGTATGTTCTCTACGCAATCTGGCTTAGCACCTACAATAATAACATGATAACATATCATATAATATATAAATATGAAAATTAAAAGTATTTATACAATTTACTATTTGTTATCTCTCTTTCTTTTGCTGCGAGTGCAACATATTTCCTAGTCTCCAACATAGGAAGCATTTCCTCTACCTTTCTTGCGGCACGTGGGAGGTACTTCCTTGAGTTAGCCTTGGACTTATGAGAGTCCGGAGGTAAGGGTAAACTGAGATAGTCATGTGTCTTCGGCCGCAAGTCAGTATGGAATGTATAGGATGGATATGTCGGGGTCCAAGAAGCACCTACATAAGAAAGGAGAATCATTAATATAAAATTTTAATTGACCATTATCAATTATTAAATATTGAATACATGAGTCGGGGGATGGTTCTGGTGCTGCATCAGAGGGGCCGGCTGATGAATAACCCGCATCTGCAATAAATGAATACTATGAGATAGATAACTAATAATTTATAAAATATATTAAAATATTCAATAATTTTTACACCTGCATTCGGAGATGGTAGTGTATCATCAGCACCAGTACCTGGGGTGATACTCTGTGATCGATCACCCTCTGGGCTAAAGAGCCTCCTCGCCCTCCTCATCTGCAAATTCAATTATTAACATAGTTAAGAAAAAAGTTGTATACATGCTCATAAAATATGTTATTATGAAATACATTATTGTTTTTATTATGATAAGCTGGAAATCGGTAATACAGTGTAACATATATAGTTCATACCTACATCCAGCGCCATATTCCGTGTGTAGAGAATTCTTGTCAAACGTCATCAGATGACCCAATTGGTTCACTATAATTATCTTCACTTTCTTTAGTATTTTTTCATTGTTATTAGGAAGAACAACAGATCTTAGCTCCTTATACAAAACCACCTAATCAGACATGACATTCGGATCTTTCACGAAGAAGCACTGTATTTGGTGGAAAATTTGTAGTAAATAAAATGAAAAAATTTTGATTTGTATTCTCTCGATCTTAATTACAATTTTAATTCTGATTACAAAAGAGAGGAGAATTGATCTGAATTCTCCCCTTTGTTTAATTCTGGGTTCTTCACGGTGGCGATGGAGTGCCTCCTTCAAATGCTCACGTCAAATTTGCTCTCCGTTGACGATCCGCACGTCTCAATTCGCTGGAAGGACTAACTTGCGGCGCAAGTTTGTTTAAGAACTCTTAACGAGTTTGTAACTCAGAACGAGTTGAAAACTCTGTGGAAAAAGAGTTGTTTGAACCGAATAATCGGTTAATAACCAAGTAGATTTTCTATTGCTGAAAGATCCTCCGAGACTTGATCTTCTAGCTGCCAATAACTCTCTCTAGCTGATCTCGTAGATGATTTTATCTTCAAAATCCCGCAAACTCCAACCTACAAAAGAATCCGCCCTTAATCTCCAAGAATCCAACCAAAAAAACCAACCTCTTACTCGGTTGAGTAAGGTGGTTATTTATAGGGGGTAAGGGGTGTAACCAACCCCTAAATCTGCTCCTAGGTGACCGAAAATCCCTCAAAATGTGGGATAAACGGTTTTGAGGCCGTTCAGCTTGTGTTTGAACAAGTCAAATACCTAAATCAGCTTTATAGGCCTTAACCCTGCGTCTTATGCTTGAGACGCAGAGTTGGGTGCTTGCTGATAATTGAAAAACGCAGAGGCCGCTTGCGTTTTGGGTCTTAACTCTACGTCTTAGACTTGAGATGCAGAGTTGGATATCTGCTGAAGATTGGAAACACACGGGCCGAAAACGGACAGACCATTTACATTTTGTTTGATTGAAGGTTGAAAATGCACGGGTAGCCTGCATTTCAAAAACTTACACGCAAAGGTGAACTCTGCGTTTGAAAGGGGTTAGTGATTCATAACCTCTTTTGTAAAGCGTTGTAAAGACCATTTTTCAGTGATCTTCGCCTCGGCTGTTTTGGGATGTGAAAGTTGTCAGATTATAACTCTCACAGTTGATTGTGAAGATTAGAGCTTTCATCAATTGTTGTGAAGGTCGTCGGATTGTAACCTTCATCGATCTATGTGAAAGTCTTCAAATTGTAGTCTTCTGGAAGCCATCGAATTGTAACTTCCATCATCAGTGTTTGATAGGGATTAGCTATCTGTTGTGATTTTTAGATAGCATATAGAACCTCCTCGAAGTTTTCGAAAGTTCGCGGTTGACTGGGATGAATTTTTGAAATACTTTGGATCTCAAAATTTTATTGATTGATCATTCACTCCACTTGATTTGAAGAGTCTTGGACTTGGTTATTGGAACATAGTGATTCAGCTTCCTTAAACCAAACAAGGTAACTTTTGCGTCTTGATAAAAATGAACTTAGTCAAACAAGCTAAAGCCCATTGTTATAGAACTAAACAAGAACGAATATGATGACGAACTTGTCTGGATCCTTAAGATACTTCATTCAATCTGCGATGAGGTGTATTCTTCAGATTTTGTATGGGTCCTTGAGATACTCCACTCAATTCTGCTATGAGGTGTATTCTTCGAATTTGGTTTGGATCCTTAAGATACTCCACTCGATCTGCGATGAGGTGTATTCTTCGGATTTGGTTTGGATCCTTAAGATACTCCGCTCAATCTGCGATGAGGTGTATTCTTAAGATTTGGTTTGGATCCTTAAGATACTCCACTCGATCTGCGATGAGGTGTATTCTTCGGATTTGGTTTGGATCCTTAAGATACTCCACTCGATCTGCGATGAGGTGTATTCAGTTATCCAGAAAATTCTTGTAGGCATTGATAAACACTTATCATGTGGCTGTGGGCGTAATAACGAAGCTATCATAGAAATGCCAGCTGCAAACTTGTCAATGAGGTCTTCTTCAGTGAAGTTGAGCATCTTTTAGCTTTGTTAATCTTAGTGGGAATGTTAAGCCCTTCCAAAAGAAGGAGTTGCTTGACAGAATGAGCTCGATGATTATAATTTATCTATACTCATCCCAAAGGCTGCAAAGTTGTTTGTCATTAACAAGTTTCTTCTCGGCTTTGGTCATCTTGATGACTAACATTAGCCTCTCTTTATTTATTTGAAGCTATGTCGTAGCCCTATTTGTCGAAAAGTTTATTTTGTGCCGTTTAAAACGCATAGGTGGACTTCTATGCTTGATAATTGAAACGCAGAGACGAACTCTGCGTTCAGAAGTTCAACCAACACCAATGCAGAGATCGCGTTTGGTGGGATTCTAGCCTAGAATCTCATTCTGATTTGACAGCTCACAGCTGTCTATAAACAGACCGCTGGGGTCAAATCAAGAGTCATTCGACTCTTGCTCCTGTTCCTCTCCGAAAGACTTAACGCAATTTTTTTCATTTTAAAATCCGACTCTCCTGTTCATCTTCTCTGACTGTCGTCATTAATGGGTCCCAGGAAGAAGACTGTTTCTCGTCCCAAGTCTGCCGTCGCCGCTGCTCAGAGTTCGCTACCGGCTCCAGTCGTTGGTGGTGCTGTAGTCCCGGCCGGTGCGCCGTCGTTGCTAGTTCCTCTCGTCGGTGGTGAGTGTCGATTTTCGTAGCCATAAAACTTGCTTCGACATGTTCTGATCAACGAGGAAACTCGTTTTGAGGTTGTAACGCAGAGTTGGGTATCTGTGTTTAGAATTTGAAGCATTGGGGTCCGACTTCTGCGCTCAAATTTTGTAAGGCAGGGGTTAGACTCTGCGTTTGAGTGTTTAACGCAAGTTCTAACCTCTGTGTTGAAAAGAGTATTTAACACAGGATCTGAACCGTGCGTTTGGATGTCTAACGTAAAGTTTGACCTCTGCATTAAAAAAAAATTTAACGTAGGGTCTGAGCTGTGCGTTTGAATGTTAAACGCAAAGTTTGATTTCTACGTTAATAATATTTGACGCAGGGTATGAACCATTCATTTGGATGTTAAACGCAGGATCGGACTTCTGTGTTAAGATATTTGATGCAGATTTTGAACTCTGTGTGTGTCCTCTTTTTCAAGAAGTTCAACCTCTGTAATTAAATAAGGTGTCTTTCGTTTCATTTCGTGCTAACTGATTGAGTGCCTTTCTCTTTTGCAGTGCCTTACACCCATGAGCCTCTCACTCTTCGTCATCACTTTGGGCGTGAGGGCGATGTGGATTCGAACATGCAATTTAATCTACGTCAAGAACTCCTAATTTTTCAGGATACTAACAAAGAACGTGTCGCTCTAATCACCCAGGCCAGCCCGGCTATACTCAGGATTTTTGTTACAGATGCCATGTTTGAAACTATGTCCCGTAAGAAGTTCACCAAGCCAGCATTTTTGTTTGGAGATCATGTTGTCATCCAGAAAGAAATCGTACATGGTGGCCATTACAAGTGGTTGAGTCAAATAGGAGGTCGCCTCTTCTTTCTTCCTGAGATGCATAGGATGTTCCCTATTTCCTATTATCAATGTGCCTCCGTCCCTCGACATATGAATTGGGACCTTGTTAGAGAGCAGGATGGGTTAGCCGTTAGGGCTTTGGCTTATACAGGCATACACACCATAGGTTACAACCGACAGGTGTCAGGCTTAGAGCCATGTTTATTCTCCAGGGGATATCCTATAGGAGAAACAGCTAGTCCAGCTAACACCTTCATGCAGAGATTTTTGGCTGTGAAAGGGGACTTCCCATCTTCAGTATTTAGAACTCCCGGATGGGTACATTCCACCAGAGTAGGGTGGTGGACAAGGATGACAGAATTTGTGCTGAACAAATTAGAGGGGTCGTTAGCTCGCTCTGGACTCGGCTGCCCTATAATGGCTACTAGATGTGGTATTGATTACAACCACTACAATTTTTTTGCTATTCTGGAAAGGTACAACCCAGAGACGTGTACATTCTTTACTACGGTAGGGGAATTAGGGTTTTCCCTCCACGAAATGTATGATGTTTCTGGCCTTCCTTTTGGAGACTTACCCTACGAAGAGTTCATCCCAAGGTCGAGTGAGCTTAGGATTTTGAAGGAGACAAGCCCTGAGGTATATGACACCCTATGGAAGTGATGTGTCATTTTCAAATCTGCACTCAACTGACGGGGACACAAGGACGTGGCATAAAGCAGCTGTCCTAGGCTGAATATCTCTTTCAAAATCTATCTCACAAAGTTGTTGTCAGGTCTCATCGGAGTGTGAGCACCCCTAAGACTATCCAAGCTTTGATCAAAGATGCAACTGTTCATTACATCAATGAGGGATTAGAAGATGATTTCCCTGCTCAGACTGAATTCGAAAGCTTCCACCATCAAGCTGCCACTCCTATTTTTAACATGGCCTTGCTGGCAGGTTTCCTCATGCTGTGTTTAAAACAGTGTGTTGTCCCTACCAGGCTGATAGACGCTGTTGTTGTAGAAGTAGTCTACCCAGGTGTTCTCTTAGCCCATGGGAGGCCCGTGAATTTACTTTCGACTATGACGTGCTGTTTGCAGCATGGTTTAAGGGAGCTGTGCCTTGAATTCATTCAAGTGAAAGAGATAGGCTTTGGAGAAGAAGAAAAGTTTGATAACCCCTAATCCTCGAGTACCCTTGTCGTATACTTATCTGATGGCATGGTACGTATCTCATTGTCCTCATTTGATGAGTGCACCATCTTCTTCGGACGACAAATTCGATCCCTTCGTTCAGAGATTGGAAGAAGCTACCTGAGAGGGCACGTATATAGTAAGGGTTCGTCAAATCTTGTCAAGAGACCTTAACTATAAGATATTCCACTGCTTCCCAGACTTTGAAGGCAGGGGTTATGGGCAGGTATTTCAAGACACAGCTGGCCCGAAAGGTTTCACCCGATTAGATGGGGGAGTCTTTCACTGGTTACTTAACATTAGACCAGGTTATCTCCTCCTCAGGCAGAATGAGAAATGTATAATTGAGCCGTACACAGATTAGCTCGACAATTTGGGTATGATCAATTATACATTGGAAATCCACGGGGTCAGCTTGCAATTGTTGGTAATATATATAAACGGGCTTGGGCCTGGTATTATTCCATAGCAGGCTGCACTGGCGCTACATTCAGATTACCCCGCAAGATGCCCAATTCTCTTCTCTCCATGGCTTTCTGCAATTGGTACCACACGGCTTCTAAGATGCCTGATTATAGGTTGAATTTGTCTGGCTTACGAGAAATTAGAAGAATGTACTCATATAGAAGAGGATCCTGAGTATCTCGTCTAAAAGGAATCAATGAGTTCTTATCTTATGAGGATGAAGCTGAAGAAGAAGAAGGGTGTTAGACCCTAAGGTCGCTATGAAAGAACCCTAGAGTGGGGGTGAATAGGGTTTATGCTAATCTAATTCGATTTATACCAATTTAAAACTTATTAACAAATATATCCTAGCAAGTGATATGTGACAAGATATATATGCAAGGATATACAAAAAAACACAAGGGTAAACAATCTAAACTAGATAGTGGGTAATATAAACAATGAGCAATTGACAAAGATGATATAATGATAAACACAAAATTAAGTGCGCCAATGCAATCACAAACAAACGATATGTTCACGAGGTTTGGTCCCCACGACCTACGTCCCCGCTCCTCACCTCGAGGAGATCTCCACTATCACGACACACCCGGTTTGGAAGCTGGAACTTCTCTACACACTCGGTTATCAAGTCAACCGACAACTCTCACAAATCCTCACAATGCACATACACAAGCTATAACCTCAAGTGTTGGTCCTCACGTATCGCCTCCCTAAAGTGCTCGGAATTATCACCTCTCACTAGGCCACTGACGCCACTCCTCTCGGTATCGACTACGTCCTCACCACACACTCCTCTCGGTGTACAAGTGTATTACAAAGTGATCTACACAATTAGGCACAATAACAAAGTGTTTGTTCTCTAATACAAGGTGAGAACTCAATATAAGCTCACACTCTAAGTCACACAATCCCACAACCCAATTATACAATGTATGCAAATATAATAAGCTCAATGGTTGTGTGTGTAAGCAAAGAGTAAATAAAATCAACTAAACTCAATATACACACTAGCTTAATAAAATGGTAATTAAAAAATATAAATGTAAAGCTAGATTAAGTTTAGGGAAACTTCTCTATAGATAACAAGAGAGAGGGAGAAGAGTGAATGCTCAAACACCAAGGATGATCTCCACTTGCTCTTGTGAAATTCTCTTCACAAACAAAACTCTTAAAACACTCTTTTAAACAAACTAAAACAAACTTTAAACCCTTGTTAAACTTGTTTAAAACATTTCTTAAGTACCCTTAGAAGTATGAGGGTATGGGGTATATATAGGCTCATGAAACAACCCCAAAAACCAATAAAAACACCCCAAAACATTAAAATAAACAAAAATCAGAACTAGCCGTTACTGTGCAACGGCTAGTTGCGCGGTCGACCGCAGAGCCAAGGCCGGTCGACCGTACTGTTCACAACAGTCAAAAAATACTCTCTGGACTTTTCCCGGTCGACCGCGGTGACACTCCCGGTCGACCGCACTGTAGCAAAACGTGCACAGAGCCTTTTCCAGATTTTGACAATTCTGAAATTTTGCGTATCTGATTTTGTAAAATCAATTAAAAATAGTAAATTAACTCCAAAATTCATGAAATCTTATGAGAAGGTTCTAAACATGTAGATGAACATGTTAGAGAAATAATTTCTAAAAATCACTTCCCAGTTGAGAGAAATAAATTTTTGAACACAGATAAACAGTTTCTGAAAAACTGCTGAAAGCTCGGTTTTGTAAATTCAATTGAAAATAACAAAACAACTCCAAAATTAGTAAAACTTGGGGAAATGTTTGTGTATATGAATATAAACATGTAAACGAAGAATTTTTTCAAATTACATTTCCCAATTGTGAAACTCATGTATTTTGCAAGTATGTCCAAAACATGAAAAGTTGATATACATGAAATTTGATGTTTTGACATAAACACAACTTTGAAATATTTTCAAACGTTCTTATAGACTTAATAAAGGATATAAAATGTTGTTATGAAGTCTATAAACTAAAAACACAATATTTTCACAAATATGCATATTGTATGCAATATTTTCTAAAACACAGTAAAGAATATGAAATATGTGATTTCATATTTATGAATATGAAAACTCAAACTATGTATGTATATATATAACTATATTTATACATAGAAACCAAACATATATGTATATATGAAATATGTGATTTCATATTTATGAATATGAAAACTCAAACTATGTATGTATATATATAACTATATATATACATAGAAACCAAACATATATGTATATATGAAACTATATATACATGGAAACCAATATAATGTGTGTATAATATTGAGCTTAAAGTACTAACACACATAATATAAAACCTAAACTAATGTTACCCAAGCTTGATCTTGATCTTCATTGTAGCTCAACTTGGTAAACTTGGATGAAGCTTGTAATTGGATCTTTAACTTGAATTGTATAGACTTCAACCACAATTCCACCAACCTCCATTGGATATGTTCGTTGAAGCGCAATTCCATCCATCCACCAACATATTGTTTGTCTAGAATAAATATAAAACACAAACACTAGACAAACAATATTAGATGTAAATTGTTTGTAAATCATCATCAAAACAAAAAGGCCAACAAAGGGGACCAGGGACCAGAGAATGCTCCAATAGTGAGTCCTAAAGCTGTCGAAACTCCGAGAACAAGGGCAGCTAGAAAGAGGGCTCTTACTGAGGAGGAAGCAGTTCAGTACGAGAAACAAACTCGCAGGAAACTATTAGTAGACTCTCCTTCTCAAAAATTAATGGCGGATGCTTTTAAATCCACTGAGGGAGAGGTAAGACAAGAATCTGCTGTGAAAAGTCGTCTCCTTCGCACCGGACTTCGCTCCAGGGGTCCTGCATTATCTAGCGAATTTTCTTCTTATCATCCTTTGGACCAGGACGAGGATGAGGATGAGTCGTTGGCTGGATATGCAGAATCTTCTCCTATAATGGACCCTATTATTTCACCCTTTCTGGGTCAAGTTTCAGATGCTGCTCTTCCAACTACAGAGGTGAGGCCCACAACGTCTCGATCTGAAGGGGTTAGGTCTCCCGAAGACAAGTCTACAGTGGCCGAGTTTGAAAAGCCTAGTGAAAACCAGTCCCCTGCTGCTTCTGCATTATTGTCACCTATGGGGGCTGCTATTCCTAGCCCGACAATAGGCATAATGACTAAAGCAGTTGCAATCGTGAGTTCTCCCGGACCTTCGGCTGCAGATGATGAAGAAAAAGTGGATTATGAGACCTCTTCTCACGGCCACAATGCTGATGGGGAGGAAAGTGATAGTTGCGATAATCTCGTTGATTGGGCTACTCCACCACCGATCTCTTCTGACAAGGCGTCGACCTACGTTCCTCCTTCCCCTATTGGTAAATATTACCCACTGTGGTCTTTCTGATATTTTTCTTCTTGTGTACTAACTACCTTTTTGTGTAGGCTCCCCAACTCGTGAGGCTGCTGATACGACTTTGCCACCCGACCAGCAGGCAACAACTACTTCTCTTCCCGAGCAAACACAGGCAACAACTGTTAGACCCTAGAGGGGGGTGATTAGGGTCTTAAGCTAATCTACCGATTTTATGTGAATTAAAACTAATACAAATATATTCTTGTAAGATAGATATACAAGAGTTATAAGCAAGAATAAGCAATATGAATAAACAGATATATCCTAGCAAAGAGGTAATATATGCAAGGATATATAAACTAACACAAGGGTGAAATAAACATAAAACAGATAAGAGTGATAGTGTAAATAAATAATGCAAACACACAATATGATCACGGAGTTCGGACCTTCCGTCCTACGTCTCCGCTCCCCACTCCTAGGGAGAAATCCACTATCACAATCGGGTTTTCCATGCTCACCCGAATAACGTTTACACCTCACAGTATCGGTTTTCAATGGTTACCAATCAACGTCTACACTCCACACCTCACAATACGGTTTTCTAGCTAACCGAAAACTCTACAACACTCTCAAATAACAACAAATGATTTGTTCTCTAATACAAGGCGAGAACTCAATTAAAGCACACACTCAATTGTTACAACTCTCACCAACCCAAATATACTATGTATGAAAATACAATAAGCTCAAGTGGGTGTGTGTAAACAATGAGTGAAATAAGATCTAACTCAATTAGCAATTTAGCAATAATAAGAATATGAAAATCAATAATAAAATTGCTAGAGAAAAGAGTTAGAAAAACTTCTTTATAAACACAAAGGAGAGGATGAAGAAGATCGAGGATGAATCCCTAAATTGACAACGCAAGCTTCCTCCTTTGTAAACAAAAACCCCAAACTTAAAACAAACTAAATAAACTTTTAATCTCTTTTAAAACTTGTTTAAAACTTTCTCTTGGTGATAGAAAATAGTTATGGCAAAGGGGTATATATAGGATAGAAAAAAACAACTCAAAAAAATCCTAAAAAACCACTAAAAAAACAAAGAAACATATGTTACCGTTACTGTACAATGGTCAACTGCTACATTAAAAGTAATAGACCATACTGTAGCACGGTCGACCGCACTGTTCTCGGACAGTTTCTGATTTTGGCAGTTTCTGGAAATTTACATATCTGACTTTATAAAATTAATTAAAAATAGTAAATCAATTTCAAAAATCATGAAATTTTGAGGTAAGATTCTAGACATGTAGGTAAATATGTTAGAGAAATAATTTCTAAAATATCACTTTCCAGTTGAGAGAAATAAATGTTTGAACACAGATATACAGTTTCTGAAAAAACTGCTAAAAACTCGGTTTTGTAAATTCAATTAAAAATAACATAACAATTCCAAAATTAGTAAAACTTGGGGAAATGTTTATATATATGAGTATAAACATGTAAATGAATAAATTTTTCAAATCACATTTTTCAATTGTGAAAACGCATCAGTTTTGCAAAAACATGCACGAACATGTGCACGAACATGAGCTTATTAAAAACTTGATTTTGTAAATTCAAATAAACATAACAAATTAATTCTAAAATTGATAAAACTTTGAGAAACATTTATAAACATGAAATTGAACATGTTAGAAAAATAATTTCTTAATTTGAGTTTCCCATTTGTGAAAACTCATGTATTTTGCAAGTGTGTCCAAAACATGAAAATGTGATATACATGAAACTTGATGTTTTGACATAAACAATGTTTTGAAACCCTATAAAATAATTTTATAGACTTAATGAAATATGTATATAATGATTGTTAAGTCCATAACCAAAACTTGTGTATATATATAACTATATATATAAAAACCAAATATGTGTGTGTATATATGATTGAGCTTAAAGTACTAACACACATAATATAAACCTAAACTAATGTTACCCAAGCTTGATCTTGATCTTCATTGTAGCTCAACTTGGTAAACTTTATGGATGAAGCTTGGACTTGGATCTTCAACTTCAATTGCAAGGCTTCACCCACTATTCCGCCAACCTCCATTTGATATGATCGTTATGGCGCAATTCCATCCATCCTCTAACGCGTTGTTTGTCTACAATAAATAGAAAACCACAAATACTAGACAAACAACATTAGTAGTAAATTGTTTGTTAAACATCATCAAAACAAAGAGGCCAACAACAACAACTTCTTTACAAGAGAAATCTCCTCCATTAACGATTTCTCTCAAACCTGCGGAGACGGAGCATGTGCTAAGCTCAACCCAAGCGGGGGCGCTCATGGTTCTCCCTTCATGTCCTTCACAATTAGAGATTGCCATGGCTTCTCCGGCTTCTTCACGATCATCACCAACCGTTCTTACACCGAGATCTATAACTTCAGGAGCCCCAGTGATGCCTGTTGTTGCTTCTCTAAGTCTGGTGGTCATTCCTTCCATGCTTAAAATTCTTATGGGACCGTTGGAGGATATGATGAAGGTGACGATTGAGGAAGTCAGTGCCGGACGAGCTTCATTTGATTCTTTCAGACCAATACTCATGAATTCTCTGAACGGTATTCGATATGTGGACAACGCTCAATGGCTTTAGCACTGCTCAGACAATGTCTCTCGCTTGGAAAAGGACTTAAAGGCTTTAGAGGAGCTGCGCTGTGCTGATCTTGCAACTCAGGTTACATTGACCTTTGACGATCTCAAGGCTGAGGCTGCTCATAAGTATGAAGCTCTGCAGAAAAATATAGCTGAAAGGGAGCTCGAGATTGCATTCTTATAGGAGCAATGTGTTCAGAGGAACCAGACTGTGGTTGCTTCTAACACTGCTATACAGACATCTCGGGCGGAGATCGATCGATTAGAGGTGGAATTGGCCTGCCAGAAGGCTGAGCTTGGTCGAGAGGAAAAAATCCTGAAAACGCTTACATTTGAAAGCGTGAGGTCCTACGCCACGTATCGCTCGTCGATCCAATCTCTTAAACTTGCCCAAAAGGAAGCTGCCTCGGCGGTGTCGGACGAGCATGAACTTCAGAAGAAAGCTGAAGTAATGGTACAAGCTGCTCATGAGGAGAAGCTTTCTGCTATTAAGTCTCGGCTCGCATCTTTTAATTTTATGGGCCAGAAGCTTAACTATGTATTGCTCTTCTTTTTTTTATTTGATAAGAATCGGGCTTTGCATCGCTTCTTAGTATTTCTGACTCAAATAAAAAGATTTTGGCTTTTCCTTTACTTCTTGCATTTGTCATATTCTAACTTGAAGCAATAAAATTGTCTAAGAAATGCCATAATAGGCTTGATTTAGAAAATTCTCTTTATTATCACTTAAGATAATTCCAGAAAATTTCCATCTGCTGGGGGATAAGTATTTGTCATTCTCCCAGGATAGGACTGACCCATGGAATTCTTCCTGTGTTATGTTTCTGCTTTAAACACTAAAAGAAATCCCTAAGTGCCAGAGGTGTGGTATTAACTTGACATGAATTTTCACATGGAGTGAATTCTAAAAATTTTCCTTGTTACCACTAGGGATAATTCTGGAAAGAGTTTAATCCGCTGGGGATTTTATGAGAACACTTGCTATTCTTATGTAAAGGAATAAAAAGGTTCAAAGAGGGGGGGTTTGAACTATTAGAAGTAAGATGTCAACGTAACGGCTATTTGTAGAACTATCATCCTATTGAAAAGGATTGATAAGCGGATTAGATTGTAAGAGGTAAAGTATTAACTTGACGGGCAAAATATTGCAACTAAGGCAATTTTGAGGGCTTATCGCTCTATTGGGGAGAGTCGATAAGTGGATTTTGTCAGAGGTGTAGTTTTAACGTGACAAGAAAGATATTATGATTAGGGCAATTTTGATGACTTATCGCTCTATTAGGGAGAGTCGATAAGTGGATTTTGTCAGATGTGTAATTTTAACGTGACAATAAAGATATTACGATCGGGGTAATTTTGAGGACTTATCGCTCTATTGGGGAGAGTCAATAAGTGGATTTTGTCAGAGGTGTGACTTTAGCGTGACAAGAAAGATATCACGATCGGGGCAATTTTGAGGACTTATCGCCCTATTGGGGAGAGTTGATAAGTGGATTTTGTCAGAGGTGAGATTTTAACGTGACAAGAAAGATATTTATGTGATTTGAACATAATTTGGGGGACTTAGCGTCTCGCTGGGGAGAATTCCCAAGTGGTTTATCATCAGAGCGATGACTTATGATACTTGTGATTTGAACAAGATTTGAAAACTTATCACTCTGCTGAAGAGGGTTGATAGGTTAGTCATTTATTACTCTGCTGAGGAGAGTTAATAAATTGATTATAATTTGAATGATTCAGAGGACTTATCGTTCTATTGATGAGAATCGATAAGTTGACTTTAACAGAGGAATTGTTGTCACATTGGAGGCTATGCAAGCTAAATTCAAACTCTGTGAGGGATGATGATCGTCGGAAGTATGGAATTAATTCTGACGAGAGTTTGGTCAACTGAAACAACTTTGATTCAGCTGATGAGATACAAAGATCTTGATTAACACTCTGTTAAAAGAATTCATTAACTTAGAGAATAAGTGTCATGTTTGAAAATACAAAGGTGGATCCTTTGTTTAGATAATCCACAACGCAAAGTTGACCTTTGCATTTGAGGTTCGAAACGCAGAGTTAAGAACTCTCATAACGCAGGTCTGGGCCTAGTGTTTTGGTAATTTGAACGCAGAGATGAGTTCTGCGTTAAGGTTAAGGTCTAAAAGACTTCTTATCTATTAACGCTGCAGATAGCGTTTCAGAACGGTTAGGATTCTTCCCTAGAATCTCGTACCGCTTTAACAGCTTGACAGCTGTTTATAAATAGACTTGTACGGTCACATCAAGAGTCATTCGACTCTTTCTATTTTAAGCTTGGTTCCAAGAACGAGAATTCTCGTTTAATTTCGACCAGATTTCCGACGGACTTCGTCTTCTCCGACCATCTGCATCTTTTTTCGACCGATTGCATTAATGGCGCCACGAAGAATGAGTTCCGGCTCCAAGAAGCATACCAGGGTGACTTTAGAAACATCATCGGCTGAGGACGCCGGTGGTGTTGCTGCTCTTGCGAGCACCTCGCCATTGCCGCCACCGTTGTATGGGCCTCGTTGTTGCGGTAAGTGGTGGCCATAGTAACTTGTTTTGACAAGTTTCTTGAAAACCCTAAATGGGTTCTTGTCAACGAGGAAGATGACTCATTTTGTTATAATTGAAACGCACAGTTGGAACTTTGCGTTAATTATGAACTATAAGCATGGGTTTTGGACTCTGCGTTTGAGATTAAAAACTCAGATCTTGAACTCTGCGTTTAAGATTAAAAATACAGTTCTTGAATTCTGAGTTTAAGATTAAAAACGCAGATCTTGAACTCTGTGTTTAAAATTAAAAAATGCAGATCTTGAACTCTGTGTTTAAGATTAAAAACTCAGATCTTGAACTCTGCGTTTAAGATTAAAAATGCAGATCTTGAATTCTGCGTTTAAGATTAAAAACGCAGATCTTGAACTCTGCGTTACAATCTAATTTCTTTCATTAGAAACTCACTTTAGTTACTAACTTCTGTTTCTTGTTTCACAGTGCTTTTTTTCAATGTCCCGCTTTCACCAGAGCATCACTTCAGTTATACTGATGATCCGAACATGGGGAAAGTTTTTGGTCTTCATAGAGTAATTCCAATGTGCACTTTCCCTGGCTTAGAGCGGCCATAGTTAATCAGGTTCACCGGATGTTCCACTCTTAGAGCTCTGATCACTGATTTGGACCTAGAAGCACCCGTGGGTCATGATCAATTTCTCAAACCGGCATTTTTGTTTGGGGACCATATCACAGCAGATGACAAAGTTGGACATGTAGAAGATTCTCATTTGTTGTGAACACGATCGTCTCTTGTTCCTCCCAAGCATGAAGAGAATATATCTGCTTTCTTATTTCCAAAGCATCAGTTGCCGTAAGGGCTTGGCCTTCGATCTTGTCAAAGAGAGGGAGAACATATCACTTGGGTCTGGTCGACAATCTCATGTACAAATTGACGGGCAACTCAAAGGTCTGAGGCCTGGCAGATTTGAGAAAAAAGATCTTGCTCAGGAAGCGCCTCTTCCAGCAAACATCTTCATACGCCAGTTTATTGCTGCTCGGGGTGAATTTTCTGCGCAAGCCTTTCGTTCTCCTGGCTGGTTGTTCTCCGGAGAAGATGGCTGGTGGACCCGGATGGTGGATTTTGTTCTTGAGGAACTCAAGGAGCCCCTCACTCGGTCTGGCCTTACAACACCGGTGCTGGCTATAAGGCGTAGGACCACCCAGAACTATACCACCTTTTTCGCTATGCTGGAGCGGTATAATCCGGACAGCTACACTTTCTTCACACCTGTTGGGGAGTTGGGATTTGCTCTCCATGAAATGCATGCAGTATCAGGGCTATCCCTTAGGCAGATGCCCTATGAGGAATTCATGCCAACAACTGAGGAACTTTCTATTTTGAGGGCGGCTCATCCAGAGATATGCGCCACTTTCTGGGAGTTGATGTGTCACTTTCACATCTGCACTCAGGTTGTTGGGATGCGTGGAGGTAGCATCATGCACACTGCATAGGCAGATTATCTCTTCCAGAAATTAGGTCAGAAGGACTTGATGGTGACCCGTCTTGCTGTAAGCTCTTCTAAGAGCATTAAAGACCGCATCAAGACTCCTAATGCTACTTATAAGAATAAGCATCTAGAAGATGGGTTTGAAGCTGACAGTGAATTTAAGAGCTTTCACTATCAAGCTGCAACTCCCATCTCCGATGCGACCCTCCTCGTCGGCTTCTTGATGATATGGCTGAAGCGGTGTATCGTGTTGTTGAAGCCGGTTGAGTTGATCTTGGCTGAAGTAGTATACCCAGCCGTTCTCCTAGCTCACGGAAGACCTTTAAGCTTTCTCTCTGCAATGACAGGTTTTTTGCAAAGGGGCTTACGAGACTTGATTTCTGAACTCCTCGATACCAAGGAGATGAACGTTGCTGGGAGGAAAGTTTGGAAGACTCCCCAACCCCGTGCACCCGTGCCCTATACTTATTTAGTGGCCTGGTTCGTGTTACATTGTCCCTCATTAAAGACGGGGATCATACACGATAGTGAGACCTCTGTTCCTTTCGTGCAGAGGCTTGAGTCAGCCACATGGACGACTGTGTACATAGTCCGGGCTAGACAACTCTTGTCTTTGGAGAACAATTATGATCTTTTTTGTTGCCGCCCTTGTTTTGATGGGGCTGAAGAAGGCACGAAGTTTGGAGATGTGGTCTTTGAAGGCTTCTCACTCTTAAATACAAGGACTTTTCAATGGCTTCTCGCTATCAGGGTGGGTTACCTAGTTTTCCGACTGGGCGAGAGATGTATAATTGAACCCTATGTTCCTTTGCGTTTTGTTCGATAATTTGGGTATGACTAACTTTATGCTGGTAACCCTAATCCGCGATTAGCTCACATCGGGAATTTATATGAAGGGGCTCGTGCTTGGTTTTTCTTTTCTGCCAAAGGAACTCATGCATAATTCACTCTGCCCAACTTGCCGCCTAGCTGCTCAACCGTTGCGGACTTCCGTGATTGGTTTGATGAGGCTTCTCAAATCCCAAAATATGATGTATACACTTCATGTATAAATGAGATTTGAGAACTCTATAAATCGAGAAGTGGTTCTACCAGGACTCGACTACCAGGAATAGAGGATTATCTATCCTGCGAACAAGAAGCGGTCAGAATTACAAAGATCCCAAAGGAGTTACCAGCTGCTAAGCGTTCTGAAGAAGAGGCCACTAAAGAAATTCTTGAGGGAGCACCCCTTCCTGAGCCCCGCTCCTTAAGATCATCAGGGAAGAAGGCCCTTACTGCTGAGGAGGAAGGCAAATATGATAGGAGAATTCGCAAGCGGAAGCCCGTTGCAGCCAAGAACTCTAAAAGGGCCAAGTTGATGGGGGACGCCATGAAGTCTGCACCTGCCATGCACTTAACTGATAAAGAGGACGAAGAGCTTCGATCAATTCCTTCCATTCCTGAGGGTGTAGGAGACGAAGAGACGTTGCCCATTGGGGGTTTAGAATCCGCTTCTTCTCCTCTCATCCAGGATCAGGGTACACATGAAGACTTTCTTTCCGAGGCTGTTCCTCAATCTACTCGTAATGAGTATACAGGTCTGATCTATCCGACTGCTCCTCCCCCATGCTCGAGAGCTTTGAGAGAGTGTATCAGGTAGCTAGAGATGAAAATACAGTTCACGATTGATATCGTTAGCTTAGGGCGGGTCCCCTTTGAACGTTTCAGACCCCTCCTGACTGAAAGCTTAATGGATATCAGAAGTTATGGGAATGTGTTCTGGAATGAGAACTGTAGGGAAGGTATCATCATTTTGGAAATAGAATTAGAGATGCTTTCAATTCTTCAATGCGATGATTTGGACGAAGAAGTGGACCAGGCTCTTTCTGCAGCCAAAGCACAACGCCATGAGACTCTTCAGAAGAGATTGTCTGAGAAAGAATCTCGTATTGCCAACCTGCGAAAGGAGCACCTTAGTATACAAATAGACATGGGCAGCCTCGTTATGGGTATCCGGGATGCTACAGCAGAACTCGTTTGCATGGGGGTCGAGCTATCTCAGAGGAATGCCCAGCTGGCTGAGGATATGGAAGTCATAAAAGGATTAGCCTCTCACTATGATGGGCTTCTCAAAGACTATTATAATGAGATCGTCGCTGCCGATAAGATTCGACGAGAGATTGCAGAAGCAGCACCTGATGAAGAGGAACTCAGGAGCAAGATAACCGAAAAGGTCAAAAAGACTCGTGAGGAGAACATATCAGCGCTGAAGTCCAAGCTCAAGTTCTTTAGGCTGATGAGTCCTGATTTTTAAATTCTGTATTGCTTTTGGCTTAGCGTAAACTTGAAATTCTCTTTATTACTACTTAGAATAATTCCAGAAAATTTTAATCGTCAGAGGTGTAGTGTTAACATGACGACATACAAAGCAGGCCAACTAAACATTTACTCCTGAAACAAATTCTGAATAAGCAACCCCCAGCCTGACTTGGCCAGAGATTGAGAGAAAATAGGGCTTTATTTGTCTGCGGAAAGTATTTCTTAAGAAACTTCCCGTTAATTGGCATCATTAGCATGTCGTCTTTTTGATCGATGAGGCGATAAGCTCCATTCGAATAGACTGATTCTATTGTGAAGGGCCCTTCCCATTTGGGGTTGAACTTCCCTTTGGTCTTGTGTGTCATCACCATGGGTCGTCTGACGGCTAGGACCAAATTGTCTTTCTTAAAAATTCGTTCCTTAACCTTTTTGTTGTAGGCTTTAGAAATACGGGCTTGATATAGCTCAATCTGCTGCTGAGCTTGGAGTCGCTTATCGTCTAAGGCTTCAAGTTCCTGAAGGCGCAGTCGATGTTTCTCTTCTTCTATCATTCCGATCGCGATGGCGACTCTCAGGGAAGGAATCTGGATTTCCAATGGTAGCACAGCTTCGTAGCCATATACCAAAGAGAATGGCCTAGCTCTTGTAGGGGTCCTTACCGTTGTGCGGTAGGCCTACAGACATTCGCCAAGTCTTTCGTCCCAATCGCGTTGGCTCTTGGAAAGGAATTTTTTGAGAAGTTTCACAATGATCTTGTTAAAAGCTTCTGCGAGGCCATTTGCCGGCGGATAATATGCCATAGATGCAACACTTTGGATTCTAAACTTGTAACAAAACCTCTAAAATCTATAGCTAACAAATTGTGTTCCGTTGTCATGGACTATTCGTCTCGGGACTCCAAAACGGTAGATGACATGATGTTTGATAAATTTAATCACATTCGAAGTCTTGACTTCTTTCAGTGGGATTGCTTCCACCTATTTGGAGAAGTAATCGGTCACGGCCAAAATGAATCGATATTCCTTGGAAGTCGGAGGAGAGATTGGTCCTATGACATCAATGCCCCACATCTCAAATGGCCAAGACGTAGACGTGGGATGTAAGTTCACTGGCGCTTGATGAATGAAATCACCATGGATTTAACATGCGTGACAACGTTTAGCGTAGTCAACTGCGTCTGAAAACATTTTTGGCTAATAATAGCCAATTCGTCGAAAGCGATCTCCCAACTTAGCTCCGGGTTGATGAGCTCCGCACATTCCGTCGTGAGCTTCCTTGAGAGCCTCTTTTGCTTCCTCTCGAGAGAGGCATCAAAGCAAAAGCATCATAATAGAATCGGAGGGCCTTTCGTTTGATGGCGGCCGCTTCCTTAGAATTATCGAGCAACATCCCGTACAAGACATAATTGATATACGGGAATCGCCAATCTTTGGGTTCAAATTGCATTGAGGTTGTGCAGACTTCTCCTGTCACCGTTTTGTCTGGACGTTCTTCTAAAAGAATCTTGGAATAATACAATTCACGTCCGGTGACAGGAATCGTTATTTCAGCCCCTGGTGGCAATGCTAATGAGGTTGCTAATGAGGCTAAAGCATTTGTATAAGCATTCTGAGCTCGTGGAATATATCCCATGAAGAAACATTCGAACTTCTTGGCTTGCTTTAGCACCGCGAAGTAGTACGGGATCAGATCTTCGTTGTGCACTTTGTATTCTCCTCAGACTTGATTTACGATCAGCTGAGAGTCACTGTAAGCCTCGAGATGTTGAATGTTAAGCTCTTCGGCAAATTGTATTCCTAATAGCAGAGCATTATACTCAGCTACATTGTTGGTGCAGGGCTCGATCAGGAAAAATCCTCTTGGGATCACATGACTGTTCGGGGAGATGAATATGACCCCTACTCCTACGGTAATTACTCCATGAGGATTTGCTATGGATGCACCGTCAAAGAATAACTTCCATACTTGCATAATTTCTTAAGTTACGCAAGCTTCAGCAACCTCATCGGGCAATTCTTCATACAACTTAGACGTTCTTGGCACCGGATGATCGGCTAGGAAATCCACCAAAGCTTGACCTTTGACAGCCTTTTGTGGCATAAATTGCATATCATATTGTGATAGGAGAATTGCCTATTTTGCCAGCCGGCAATTTAGGGAGGATGGTTTCGTCATAAGAACTCTCAAGGGATTTACCTTAGAGATGACATGGATTGTTTGCCCAACTAGGTAGTGTCGCATCTTTTGGACGGCGAATACCAAAGTGAGATATTCTTTTTCAACCGGATTATACCTGTGTTCGGCTCCCATCATGGTCCTACTTAAGTAATAGATTGCCTGCTCTTGCCCTTGGTCATTATTTTGGGCTAATAAAGCTCTAAGAGAATGATCCATAGCTCTCACATATAACACAAATGGTTTTCCCGATATCAGGACCACAAGAACGGCGGTTGAGTGAGGTATCTCTTAATCTCCTCAAATGTTTTTTGACAGTCTCCATCCTAAATGAAGGATACTCCCTTCTTCATGAGCTTGGGAAAAGGTTGGCATCGTCTCGAGAGATTAGATATGAATCTCCGGAAGTAAGCCAATCTGCCTTACAAACCTCTGAGTTCTTTGAGATTCTTCGGAGGCGACATGTTTTGGATAGCACGAACTTTCTCTAGATCAAGAGAAATTCCCTTGGATGTAACGATAAATACTAGGAATTTTTCGTTCGATACCCCCAAGGAACGATTTTGTCGGGTTAATCTTCAGCTGATGTGCTCGCATGATATCGAACATTGTCTTCAGGTCTGTAAGATGATCACCTTTGTGTTGGCTTTTCACTGCTATGTCATCAAAGTAGCATTCAATCTTCATACGCAGATGTTCGTGAAAGATGGTGTTCATTGCTCGTTGATAAGTTGCACCTGTGTTTTTTAAGCCAAAGGGCATCACTGTGTAGCAATACACCCCCAATGGTGTTCTGAAAGCAGTATGCCTTTCATCTTCAGGATACATCTTGATCTGATTATACCCGGAGAATCCATCCATGAAAGACATCCTCTCATACCTGTAGGTGTTGCCGATCATGACATCCGTAATGGGGAGTGGGAATTCATCTTTTGGACATGCTGCGTTAAGGTCACAATAATCTATGCATATACGGACCTTACCATTTTTCTTGGGAATTGGAATAATATTGGCAACCCAGTCTGGGTGTTGTTCCTCTCTGACAAAGCCTGAGTCTATAAGTTTTCTGACTTCTGACTCAATCGCTTCCATGATCTCTGGGCGAAACCGACGTTGTTGTTGTTTAACGGGTTTTGCGTCCGGATCTATGTTGAGACGATGCATGGCTACCTTTGGATCAAGGCCAGGTATCTCTTCATAATTTCAATCAAAGACATCTATATATTCTCTAATGAGGGATATAAGATCTTTTTTCTTAGAGGGTGATAAGCTTTCACTTATGAAGATAGGTTTAGGGTCGGAATCATCTCCCATATTGACCTGGATTACTTTATCTTCAGTAGGAGGCTCGCGTTGTTCGAAACGCATATCCCACAAGATGTTAAGGCGTTTGATCCAAGGATCATTGGTCGATCCAATCAATTCTTCATAACCCCCTGCATCTTCTTCTGGGTGACTAGTTTAAACTATGTTCACAGTCAAACTCTTAAAGAAAGGTTCGACGCTGACATCAGATTCCCATAATAATGTTCCAGATGAATGATCCTAACACAGATAGTTACCAGTTTCATTTTCTGAAGGAGAAGGGGTCGTGACATAACCCACACCTCTTCCAGTTTTTTGATAATAATCCGAAGGTTTTCCTTCGGGAGCGAGGGACATTCGAATCGGTGTTCGCCTTCCTTTCCCGATGTTTAAACCCTGTTTTTCCTTAAAATTATATCCCATTCGCTTCATCAGATATATGGAATTGGGTTCATGGTAATGGAATTGAGGAACCCTATTATCTTCTTCTGAACTCCCTCGTTTGAGTAATTCAGGTTTAACTTTACCGAAGTAGATCGGCTTCTGCCCTTTCCTTTTGGACGAGACTTTAAAGAAAGCCTTTTGAGCATCTTCTACTTCTTCATCTGAAGCGAAGGATGACTTAATCGGTAATGTTAGTGATGCCTCGGTGCATAATGTGTGCCATGGGCCGGTACCTGCATCAGTATCATTCTACATTTGTTCATTTTTAGATGACTCATCAGACAAATACGTCAAAATAAAGTCTTCATTAATGCACCACTCACCCTCGCTTGGTACATTATTATTGTTCTTACCCTGACCCATTACATTGAAGTTCAACTCCTATGGACAATCTTCTTCAGGGTCTGGCTTGACGTCGGCTTCATTGCCACTGTCAACATCTTCTTTCTCTTGTGATTCCGAGTAAAAGACAGAATCTGTGTGGAAGTTTTCCACCCCTCTGAAAGGGTACTTTTCTACAATTAGTGTTCGAACTTCTCCTTCATTATTGGCATACTTCATGACCTGGTGTAGGATAGACGGGACAATACGGTTTGCATGAATCCATGGTCGTCCTAACAATAAATTATAGGACGTGTCCGCGTCTATAATGTAACAAGTCACCTCGGACTTGAGATCTCCGATTTGACACCTGATCTTGATCTTTCCTAGGGGTCGAGTACTGTTGGCGTTGAAACCGAAGATAGTGGTCTGGGTGGTGTTCAACCGATGCATGGGGATCCCTAAGACCTGCATGACCCTATAAGGCATAATGCAGAGTGCTGAGCCCGGGTCAACTTGAACACAGCTGATTTCTGAGGACCCAATGTACCTTGTGTAGTATAAAGGCCCGTCATGCTTGTGCTTGACTTGCATGTCGTCCTGAGTAAATGATATGCAGAGTAAACTTCTTGCTGCTTGTAGACACTATATACAAGACTGGCCTTCAGAAGCTTTAGGAATTCGAGTGACTTGTGTGATAAAGCTTTCCGTGCTCTTCAACGCTTCAATTAGAACTTCCTTGGTGGTTTTAGATAATCTCAGGAGCTCATACAGGGTAATCCTAGCTGGTATGTTAGCCAACTGTGCCAGGACATTGAATCAGAAAGGAGTGCTCGATTCTCCAACTTCTTGAAGAATGTTCTTATTGTACCGGGTTTCCTTCTGTTTTCCTTTATCAATTAACTTTTGTAGAACAGAACCCCCAGCGTCTTGGTACTGTTTGTTTTCATTGAAAGTCGCCTTCATCATTGATTCCATTAAAACTTTAATCGTTTACAAATGAATTCAAATAATAAAATAAAAGTTACAACTCTCTTGAAAATAAAGACAAGATTTGCTTATCATCTCTTGCTTGTGTGGGTTCTTCGCCGATGCCGGGGTTTATCCGTGGACGACCGCGAATCGGATCCAGTTGTCGGAAAATTGACGGAGCTCCTACCTCACCAAGGAAGTATTTGCTTGAAGCACTAAAATCGACCAAGTGAAATCAGTAGCTCTTCTCGAGATTAAGACTAAGCCTAATCTCAAGGAACGGACGTACGGGGCTTCGGATCCTTCGAAAGACTTCTCCTTTGTGCTGAAGTTCGTCGGGATCTCGTTGGACTTTGCTGAAATTTCATGCTCCTTGACTCTTCAATCCAGCAGCTCCTCGTCCTCTTGATAAAATTCCAGATCTACAAAATGGAGGCCTTGGGCTGATATTTATAGGCCTTGGGTGCGGTTATTTGGATGGGAATGAGTGATTTGGCCTTATCTTTAGTTGAAAATAGCCTAACCATGTTTGTTGATGATATCAAGTCGGTTGGGTACCCCTGGAATAGATAAATCCTGCGAAAACCGCTTTAAAACAGCCGAAAACGCGTCCGGGGGTCGAAACAGCGCGACGGGCACTGTTGACTCGCAAGGGGCGCGTGTCGGACAGATCCGACCCGCGCTGGCACGGGTTGGCCTGAGCATTCCGTGCTAGCGTGGGTCCATTGCTTCTGTCGAATTCTTTCTCTTTTGGCACGCTTCTTTCCGGGACTTGTACTTTTCACTACATCGGTCGAGTCGCCGACTTGTACGCGTCGTTGCGGGACTACGTCGAATGCGCACGAACTGATTGACGCGCACGTGTTGACCGACGCGCACGAGTTGATTGACGCGCACGTGTTGATCGACTCGCACGAACTGATTGACGTGCGCGTGTTGACTGACGTGCACGAGTTGATTGACGCGCGTGTGTTGACCGACGCGCACGAGCTAGTTGACGTGCGCGTGTTGACCGACGCGCACAAACTGATTGATGTGCACGTGTTGATCAACACGCACGAGTTGATTGACGTGCGCGTGTTGACCGACGAGCGCGAGCTGGTTGACGCGCGCGTGTTGACCGACGCGCACGAACTGATTGACGCGCGCGTGTTGACCGACATGCACGAACTGATTGACACGCGCGTGTTGACCGACGCGCATGAACTGATTGACGCACGCGTGTTGACCGACACGCGCGAGCTGACGTACGAGCTCTCATAGGCAATTTTAGACGCCTACAGATACCCCCTCCAAAGTGTTTCAGCCTTATTCTTTTATAGAGGAGTTTGAAATGCTTTAGATATGATAGACCCCTACCTTCAATCGGTGTTAATGGACCTACAGCTGTTTTCAATTCTTGACTTCTTTGTATTTCAGCCTATTCTGTATTTTGTCGAATAGCTAAAATTTCTCCCGGTGCTGCGTTTATCGACTGACCGTTATTGAAGTCTTGAACCGGAATTGGTAGGTTGAATTTGGCCCGTCTTGTTGACTTTTGAACTAATTATATGCGTCGCAAGGTGTAGACCAACGCTAACCTAGGGCTACGCGTTGACCGGCATTGACCTTAGGGTTTTGTATCGATCGGTGTTGACTCTCATCGTAACACGTTGACCGGCATTGACCTTGGGCTACGTGTTGACCGGCGTTGACCCTAGGGTTTCGTGTTGACTCTCATCATAACGCGTTGACTAGCGTCGACCTGGGGCTACGCGTTGACCGTCGTTGACCCGAGGGTTTCGCGTTGACCTGAGGAGGACCAGTTTATACTCGTATACTCCTGGGAGTTTCAGGAATCAGTTTAACCTCGTGTACCCGTCGGAGGTTGTCGGGTTATCCTTAAGAATTATTATACGTAATATTCTCCAGGAACTTCCCGTGAAAAATGGAACACAGTTTAGACTCGTATACCCGTTGGAGTGTCCGTGGATTTCTAATATCTCGAACATGAGCAAAAATGTCGCGAAATTACCCGAGAGTATGAAAGTGGGTCTTGAATATCCCGAAAGTAGGCAAAAAGCCGCGAAGCAACCCGGAAATATAAACTTGGATCCTGAATATTCTGAAAATAGGCGAAAAAGCCGCGAAGCCACCCAAAAATATAAAATTGGGTCCCGAATATTCCAAAAGTGAGCGAAAATACCGTGAAGCCACCCAAAAATTTAAAATTGGGTCCCGAATATTCCGAAAATAGGCAAAAATGCCGTGAACATTACGAAAGTGAACGAAAGAGGGCGGGAATACAATGAAACGGACGCCGAATCGAATCTGACCCACACGAACGCGGGTCAGACCGATCCGACCCGCGTGCTCGCAGGTCGGGCGATGATCCGACCCGCATAATAGCGGGTCGGGTTGGTGAAATTTGGGGACTTAAGTCCCTGGTTCTCTTCTCTCTTATCGTTTTCGGTCCCAGCTCTTCTCTTTACCTACTTTCGTTTTATCTTCTTCTTCCCCAAACTCCACCTCTTCAAGAACTCCTCCACTTCAGGAATTCTAAACAAGATCAAAGCTCTCCTCAAGTCCTTTAAACCATCATCTCCTTCTTCCTTTCTTCTTCCAATTTCAACAAAAGGTGAGGGCTCTTAACTAGGGTTTCGGCCAATTTGGGACTTTCTTCACCGTCAAGCTCCTCTTGAAACTTGGGTAAGTCTCTCCACATGGCTCTGATTTCCTCACTTCGATTTTTTTAGCTAATTCTCTAAGCTTTGATTCAATGATTGAAACCCTAGTTCTTGAATTTGGGCAAAAACCGAATTTTGATTGGATTATGTGATAGCCGAATTTTTTGCCTTGGTTGTGTTCATGACTTGATAACTACAGTCCCTAACTATTTAATCTTAGGGAAAACCGAATTTTTGGGTTTGGGCTTGAGGGTTGAATCCGTAGTTCTCGAACCTATGTATGGCCGAGGCCTTTGATTGTTGTCCATAACCATGTATATAGCTTGAAATTTGAGTCAATACTCATGCTTCAATCTTGGATGACCTCGTGAACTTGTGGGATAACCAAAAAGCTTTGCCCATATGTTAATCTGTGCTTGTTACCTTAGTCTTGCATGCTTGATCTTCCATGTCCTAAATTTCAATAATGTCCAAGGATACTCTTCTTCAAGAATTTGAGTGATCACCTAAGCTTTGGATATGTACTGAGTCCGAATCAAATGCTTGAAGCTCAATTTTGTATGGGAGCTATATTTGGATGCTTGATTTTGTATGAAGATTTAAATGAATTTTGCGCATGAAGCTTGGTTGTATGCGAGGTTCAAATGAACCCTCGAGACTTGTGATCATGACCAAACCCTTTAGCTCTGTTGCAATTGGTCACCTGGTTTGGATTTGTAGTCATGTACGAAAACTGAACTCGCGCACATGTCATACTCCCTTTTTTTTTGAATGATAGCCGAACCCATGTCTTGGTGGTGGTGATGGCTTGCTTGATTCATAAGACCGTGGTCTTTGGTTTGAGGAATAGTCGTTGGGCTTTGTTTGATTTGTATATCTTATTTTCCTCTCGCTTTAACTTGAATGGGGGATGTCATATAGGTTTAATTGGACCTTTTAACTGGAAAATTCCATTTTGTAGAATTTCAGTCAAAGATTCACAATTTTCCTTTTAGTCTTTCAATTCATGTATCTCGATTCTTGATCTGACTGAGCTGTTGATCTTTATTGCAGATTAGCCATGTCGACGAGGAGATCATGCCTCCCTAGGAGCCGCTCGGCTACTCAGTCACCTAAGAGGGAGCGTCCATCTTTCTTTAGTAAGTCCTCGTAATTTCCTGCTTATGAATTCAATTTTCATTATATTATAATGCATATTGCATCCCCTCTCTGTCCTCCTTGGTGAGGCAGTCGGGAAGAGCTGATGTCCTCCTTCATGGGGGTGGATGCTTCTATATTATATCCCCGCTCTGTTTTCCTTGGTGAGGCAGTTGGGAAGAGCTGATATCCTCTTTTGTGGTGGTGGATGCTTATCGGATACATTTTGCTTGGTCAAAATGTGTCTTAAGGCAATATAGGGCGATTTTTACCGTATTATGTTTCGTGAGATAATGTACGTTATCTTGTGTATTCGTGATACGGTTAAAATCGTCTCGCCAATTACAAGGTAGTGACTCTATCTCACGGATTAGTGAAAAGAGTTCAACGTCGTGTGTCGCCTTAACATTTCTGCATCACTACATTTAACAAATACGCATTATTCATTTTAGTTGAATACCCTGCAACGCCGTTTTCTTAATTTGAGATAGATGGCCATAGGAGTAGATACTACACTACTGTTGATAACTCGGCGTCGATCCCGTCCACTTCTCAATTCGCTTTGGACCTCCCTGTTGAATTCTCTAAGTTAGTACGGGAGGGGGGTCGTCGCATCACGCGCCAGTTAATTACAGACGCGCCGTTTGCTGAAGATACGGATCCTGCTCATCCTTTAAGGAAGACACTTACATGTTCGGCGATTCCGTGACGGATCCAGATGTCATAAACCTCGAAGATGAGCGGTGGCTACACAGTGGCGGTACGACTTGCTTATATCTTTCTCCGTTCCCTCGTCATCGTTCGCTAACAGAATTACGGGGGCAAGCGGTGACGCGACAGATGCCATGGACCCTGACAGAAGAGCACACCAACATCCCTTGCGGATACGTCACCAACCATTCACTCCCGGGTTCCAGTGGCAGAAAACACATTACAGGGTTACACCCCGGTGTGATGGGATTGGAGGACCCGCCTAAAGGGGAACTACCTATAATAGATCGCACCGTTAGGAATCACCTCGCTGACAAGGGCGAGAGCTACCTATCGAAAATTACAGGTGCTTTGGTTGGTCTCATTCTTCAGACAAATCATGGTGGGGCCGGATGACAGGTTATATCCTTCACCGGTAAGGTGCTAAATTGAAGTTGATAAGATTGTATGAAGCTATTCGTGCCACCCAATACGGATTACCGGTGAACGCTCTCCACTTCATAGGATTAATAGAGCTGTACAATCCAGATACCAACACCTTTCTTACCCGGAACGGAGAATTAGGACTACCCTTCCATGAGCTGCATAAAGTCTCCGGACTACAAATGGGAGATATGCAGTATCAGGAATATTTTCCCTCCAACCGGGAGCTACATCAATTGAAAATCCATAAGCCCGCTCAATACGACACGTTATGGGAACTCACTTGTCATTATCAGATTGCTTTAGCCGGAACTAACCCAGTTGCGAGGAAGAAGTCTCAAATAAGCTTGAAACAATTCTCATGTTACCTATTCAAGAATTTGGAGAAAACCGGTGAAGTTGTTTGTGAGCTGAAACCACTGACTTCTTCGGAGATCAACAGATTGGCTAAAAAATGCGGCGCGTGATCTTATACCATTACAAGTGCCCAAGGTAAATTTTTTGCAGGGACCAAGTTCAAGACTTTCCTGTTACAAGCGGAGAAATCCATCCACCCCAAGACTTTGTTGGCCGGTTATATCGCACTTTGGTTGAAGAAGTGCGTGGTGCCATATCAGAATTCGGATGCCTTGCTGATATAGCTGTTATTTCCCGCTGTCCAGCTTGCCTACGGAAGGAGCTTATCTCTTTTGCCAGCAATGATTGTCGGCATCCATCATGGGCTTCATCAAGTGGTTACAGCTTTTACTCAAACTGAGGAGACCCCATCCGAGAAGATCCCTACGGCGAAGGCAGAGCTCCCTTACACCTATTTGATGGGGGTGGCTAGTTCTTCATCGCCCTGATTTGATGTCGCCTTCCACTAATGTAGATCTGTCCACCCCTTTGCTACAACTATACGAGGAGTGTAGATGGAAAGCTCGGGACTTGTCGGAAGTCAGGAAGAGCTTGCACATGCACAAGGGTTGGGTGATCAACCCATGTCTTCCTCGATTTGCCAGCAAATACGGTAGGATGCTTACCGATGTAGAAGCGCCCGGAACTGATCGGACTTCTCTCAATGTTGGCTGTTTCAGATGGCTCATGAACATAAGGCCAGGCCATCTCATTTTCTGAGTGAAGGAGCACTGCTATTTAGAGCCTTATCTATCGTGCCGGTTCGCCCGTCAATTTAGATATAACCAATTATATATCGGGAATCCAAACCAACAGTTTCATAATCGTGGCGGGCTAGTGGATGCGTTCGTGCTTGGCTGTGGAATGTGATGGGCTGTACCGGTGCCAAATTCAGTCTTCTGAATACTGACCGCCACTTAGAGCTCACATATCTATATTGCAAATGGATTATGGTTGCTAATGAACCCGTCCCTCTGAGGTCGATTAAGGAGCTGATGGCTGAAGCTGCATCGCGTATCGCTAAGAGGATGGTTCGAGAAAGCGCGCTGGAAAGAAGGAGATGCGACAGTAAGCTCGCTGGTCCCTCAGGCAAAGGCAAGCAGAAAATGGAGGAGATAGAAGAGGAATCATTCGTTTCTGACGAGGAGATCTCTGAAGAGGATCAAGCCACTGTTGGTGGTGCTGTGGAGGCCAACAGTGACTTCGAGGAACATGCAGCAGGTTTGTCAGAGTCTTTTTATAAAGAGTTATGGGATCTATCGATCGCTGATCGAGCTCGTCGACTTAAAGCTCGAAAGAAGTGGAGAATTTTACCTACTTATAATAGAATGATGATTGAACTTTCAGATGTAGGTTCTGAGGGAGAAGAGGAGAGGAATAGTCTTATCACTCGTGCTCGATCTCAGGCTATAGCTCAAGCAGGATCACAAGTTGAGTCATGTGCCACATCAACACAGGACAGACCTGTGGATCTTAAAGAGGCCCGACCTACAAAACGACTGAAGTTGACCATCAAATGACACGTTAAACCTCAGGCTTCTCAAACGGAGGTGGCCGACGATACACCCATTGGTGAGGAAGGTAATATTTCGACTCTTGTCATCTTTTTGGTCCTTTCTTCCACCAAGATTTAGACTTAGCAAATCTTATATTCTAGAAGGTCATGACGAAGACGCGATGATGTACAACCCCCCTTCTCCCGACATAGACTTTTTTGGAGGATCTTGTTTCGTGCCACGAGCAGATGAGGCCATGGGTCAGGATCTGACAGGTGCTGAAACAGATGTGGCCCCTAGAACTGGCGAAGGTATCGTTGTAGGATCTGATTTGTCCACAATGATCGCTAGTCCAGGTACACCTATTACCGGTAGTACACCTTTTAGGTGGCAATCTCGGGTAAACGACTCAGAGTTCGTCCCTCCTCTAATTGCTTATATGCTTCTGGCTCTTTTAGAAAAATTACAAGAGGCCACTGCTGATGTCAGGATGGCGGAGCCTATCGTTACTACTGGGGGTAACTTTGATTCCCATTCCTTATCAATTTCCAACATCTCATCTCATGTCTTAACACTTAGACCTTTCTATAGACGTTTTGATGGAAGGCCCAAGTAATAAAGAAACCTTTCACAATGCAGTCGACACACCTCCATCTGATCCCATACAAGATCCTTCGGGCTCTGGCGACAGGCTGCTCGACGAGATGTTGTCAGAACAAGCTTGTCGAGATGCTATCGAACCAGTCATCGAAACTGCTGAACCGGTCATCGAAATTGTTGAACCGGTCATCGAGCCTGGTTCCTCTGTGGGTATGAATTTTGTCTTTCTATGAAAGTTATTCCCTTATCGGTTTTACTTAACCGTAAGGGAGTCATACTTGTAGGACCAGTCGTTGAGACTGATGCAACTACTATTGTTGGGATATCTGACGATCCTAAGGGTCTTGATTTCTTGCTGTTGGTAGGAATTATCATAGAAGCTCAATCGTCAGTTGCTCCAACTCAGCTCACAATCCCTACGACCGAAGCGACTGCTACAGCTGCGGGGATTAGTCCTGTTGAAGAGGCTGTGAGACCGACTAACGAGGTTAGTACATCAACGGTTACGACATTAGCGATGATCTTAAAAGTTCAAGAGGTCGTGCCGGCAGAACCAAGTGCGGACGATCAACTTGAGGAAACATCGCTTGACTTTGGTAAATTCTTACACCGATGCTGATTTAGAACTTTGGCTAAGATTTCAAAGGTATTTATATCCTCTTTTCCTTGTAGGGCCGTCTTCTCAGCTCAATGATATGGTCAAGGCTCTGCTATCTGATGATGACCCAGATCAAGCTCTGCTTTGCATGGAAATCGGCTCTCTCTTCTTCTTTGTGAATGCGATGATTGATAAGCTTCTCGTCAGGGGACTTTCCACGCTGGCGTGGGTCCGTCGCTTCTGCCAAATTCTCTCTTTTGGCACGCTTCTTTCCAGGACTTGTACTTTTCGCTACTTCGGTCGACAAGCCGACTTGTACGCGTCGTTACGGGACTGTGTCGAATGCGCACGAACTGATTGACATGCGTGTGTTGACCGATGCGCACGAGTTAATTAACGCGCGCGTGTTGACCGACGCGCGCGAGCTAGTTGACTCGCGCGTGTTGACCGACGCGCACGAACTGATTGACACGCGCGTGTTGACCGACGCGCACGAGTTGATTGATGCGTGCGTGTTGACTGACGCGTGCGAGCTAGTTGACGCGCGCGTGTTGACTGACGCGCACGAACTGATTAACGCGTGCGTGTTGACCGACGCACACGAGTTGATTGACGCGCGCGTGTTGACCGACACGCGCGAGCTGGTTGATGCACGCGTGTTGACCGACACTCACGAACTGATTGACGCACGCGTGTTGACCGACGCGCACGAACTGATTAACGCACGCGTGTTGACCGACGCGCATGAACTGATTGACTGGCGCGTGTTGATCGACACGTGCGAGCTCACGTGCGGGCTCTTATAGGAAATTTTAGATGCCTACACTGTTCTTCTGCTTCTTGAGCATTCCGATCATAGTCTTTGAAGTAAGCTTTTCCTGACTGGCTGCCAGGGTTGCCTCCTGGATATGCTGCAAGAACAATCCTCTCTGCTTCTGAGTCGGTGAGAGGTTTGAGATGATCATCATTCTCATTCATGGAGGGGCTAATCATATTGGATGGTTTAGCCTTGCCTCTCTTCTTTTTGGACGAGGTGTTCATCCACTGTTGGTCTTCAACCAGGTCAGGATGAACCCACATGATCTCCCCTTTTAGGGTAGTGAGGGGTACTAACCCCTTGTCCTTCTGACTGTGTAAGTCAGTATTTTTCATGTGTATTTCCCCTTTATGGATGGGGATAACACCGTCTGTAGCTGCTATTAGAGGGAAATCACCAACCTGTACCGCTATCAAATTGGTGGATACGGTCTTCTGCTCGGGCTTCAGTGTGAGCATGTTAGCATTCACCAGATTTTGTAAAATATCTTTGAAGACATAGCATTTTCTGATGAGATGTCCCAAGAACCTATGATAACGACAGTAATTAGGGTCATCCACCTTCCCTGCTTCATCTGGTTTTCTGATCTCAGGAAGCTGCAGTTTGTTGTTCTTCCAAAGTAGTTGGAACAAAGTGTCCACATGCTCCTCTTTAAACGAGTACTGCTTGGGCACTCTTTGTTGGTTCGGTGCTTTGCCTTGCTTAGCAGATGGTGCACGCGTGTTAGCGTCAGCAGTCAAAGTCTCCTTTCCCTTGGAGCGCGGAGCATTGTTCTGATTGCGTTGCTATTGTGGCTTGGGTTGAATAGCTTCTTCAGCCTTGACCCGGGCAATGATTTCTTCGTCTTGTTCTCTTTGCGAAACCAGTTGTCTCCAGGAGCGATATTCCGCTACCCCTATTTAAGTGAGGAGCTGGGTCTACAAGTTATTCCTGCAAATTTCAACCAAAGTCGATTGGGTCATACCTGACGGGCATCGTAATGCCATACTGCGGAATCTCTCAACATAAGTCTTGATGGACTCTCCCTTTCTCTGCTTGGTGGCGAGGAGAGTCAGGACCGAGACTTCTGTATAATCTTCGAAGAACCTGGCTAAGAAGAGCCTTTCCAGATCTACCCATTTTTTAATAGATCCAGCAAGCAGTTTCATAAACCACTCGAAGGCAACTCCTTTAAGAGTGTCAATGAACAAACGGGTCAGAATGGCATCGTTTGCTACCACATCTCCAGTCTGTGACTTGAAGTAGTAGATGTGTTGGTTCGGTGATCCTATGCCATCGAAGGGTTTAAGAGTTGGGGCCTTAAATTTTGACGGATAGGGAGCTGTATCCCATTCGACAGGATAAGGTCGTACCACTCCTTCCTCACGAAGCTCACTCCTGTTGGCGATTGCTTTGAGGCCGGCTTCTAGCTCATCCACTTTAGATAACTGAGGATGTATCTCTCTTTCTATCTCCTTCTCGTTTTCAGAAGAGGATTCTATGTTCTGAGCCTCGCAATCTGAATTCTCAGGCGCTTTCTGCTTTCCCTTTGAAATTGTCCTCCGGGAAGACTCAGGACTTTGGCCTTTTTCTGCAAGGAGCTGGGCCAACATGTCCTTCATCTGAAGAAGTGTTTCTTGCTATGCTTGGAGCATGGCATGATGTTCGTCAACTCTCTTTACTAAGTCGTCGGGGCCTCCAGTCATGTAAATGGGAGCCTCTCATGCCACGACAAAGCTTGAGGATTAAGATTCGACGATTGCTAAATGTTCATCATCTGAAGTGATCCCCTTGGCCAACTTTTGATAGTTAACTGAGTGGATAGCTCCTGTCCGAGTTCGAGTGTGCCGATATATTCCTTCGAACTCATCACAAATTTCTCGGATAGTCAGGAATGACTTCTTTCTGACTCGTCCGAACTGGGTACTGAGGCCTTCCCTCTACCGATTACATTGATAGTGACCTCAGGATATTTGACTTTAGAAATCTTCTTCTTATAATGACGTCGTCGTTTGGCAGGCCTGGCGACATTTGTCAATCGGTCGAACACATATTGCCGAGGTTCAGGTGCACAGTAGGGGCATTCTGAAAGAACGATAGAAATAAACCGCTCATATTGACATGAATGAGCTACTTGCTGTGCCGGTCTCCCTCTAGAGAATAATTCCCGCAGATCAGAAACTTGGGAAGAATCCCTCACCGAGCATGAGGGCGGAGATGGAACCCCCTACCTTTGAGTGGGTGAGACTGGTTCTTGTCGGACATGAACTTTGAATCCATGTCACCTCCCTTGAACTTGGCAGACCACAGCGCATTCTGGAGAAGAAACACGAGGGTCGCGTTTTGATTTGTAAACAACAGGCTTTGTCCTACGTTTAATTGACGAAACAGACCCCTGAGGGTCATGTTTTATTTGGACGCACCCCTGGGGTTTGCGTCTGGTGGATGAAATAGACCCCCGGGGGTCATGTTGAACGCACCCCTGAGTGTTGCGTTTGGTTGGTGAAATAGACCCCTGAGGGTCATGTTTCGGTTGAACGCACTCATTGTTGGCCTTTTTGTTTTGATGATGTTTAACAAACAATTTACTTCTAATGTTGTTTGTCTAGTGTTTGTGCTTTCGTATTTATTGTAGACAAACAACGAGTTAGAGGATGGATGGAATCGAGCATTCACGATCATATCAAATGGAGGTTGGCGGAATTGTGTTGTGAAGCTTTGCTATTCAAAGTTGAAGATCCAAGTTCAAGCTTCATCCGCGAGTGTCTACCAAGTCAAGCTATATTGAAGATCAAGATTGCTTGGGTAATCTTAGTTTAGGCTTTATATTATGTGTGTTAGATACTCTAAGCTTAATATCATATACACACACATTTTATTGGTTTCCTTGTATATATATGTAGTCATATATATATACAACACAAGTTTTGCTTTTTATGTTTATAAATATGAAACTACATATTTCATATTTATTATTGTGATTTGGTTTAACTACTTAGATATGAAAAAAATATATTTTTATATACATACTCATATGTTTCATTTTCTATTGTATTTGTAAAAATATTGTATTCTTAGTTTTTGGACTTAACAATAATCATATACATATTTTATTAAGTCTACATAATCATTTTGCAAAGTTTCAAAAGTTGGTTTAGGTCAAAACATCAAACTCATGTGTTTACATTTTCATGTTTTGGACTATTTTGTAAATATATTTTTTATTATCATGTCTACAATCATTCCCTAAAGTTTTATATTTTTTAGAATTTATTTGATATTTTTAAACAGTGTTTTAAAATCAGAAAACAGTTTTCAGAACTTCAATTTCATATATCAGTTCACGGTCGACCGCCACGGTCGACCGCGACTGAGTCTATTGCATAGTGGGCAGCAGAGACTTTCACGGTCGACCGTCGCTATCGACCGTGAGCTCGAGATTTCCCACGGTCGACTGCCACGGTCGACCGCCGAAGTCTCTGGAGCTTTTTCCTGTTGTTTTTGTTGCTCGCGGTCGACCGCCGCGGTCGACCGCCGTTTATCCCAACGGCTCTTTTGGTACAGAATCAGATTTTTGATTTTTGAGCTGTTTGGTCTTTTCCTTTGGGATTTTTGCTGTTGCTTCCTCTTCCTATATAAACCCCCAAACCCCCTTCTATCTGAGCAACCAATGAGAATGGTTTAAAAAGATTTTAACAAGGGTTTAAGTTTTTGTTTAAGTTTGGTTTAAGAAGCTTTTAAGTATTTGGGTGTTTTGGTTTTGTGAATAAATTCCACAAGAGCTTGAGGAGATCATCTATTAAAGTTTAAGCTTCCAACTATTCTCCCTCCATCTCTTGATCTATTGAGAAGTTTTCTAACTCTTTTCTCTAGCAATTTTATTATTAATTTTCATATTCTTATTATTGTTAGTTTTCTATTTTGAGTTAGATTTGATTTCACTCATTGTTTACACACACCCACATGAGCCTATTGTATTTTCATACATAGTATATTTGGGTTGGTGAGAGTTGTAACAATTGAGTGTGAGCTTTCATTGTGTTCTCAGCCATATTAGAGAACAAACATTTATTGTATTGAGCCTAATTGTGAGGATACACTTTGTATACACTTGTATACCGAGAGGAGTGTATGGTGAGAGTCAGGGATCGTCCCAAGAGGAGTGGCATCGGTTGACGAACCTAGGGAGAGGTTGTAACCGAGCACTTGAGGGAGACACGGCTAGGTCCAACACTTGTGAGGGTGTAGAGTGGGTTTACAAGAGTATGAGTTGTAGAGTTTTCGGTTAGCTAGAAAACTGAGTGTGTAAAAGTTTCGGCTTCAAAACCGGGTTGTGATAGTGGAGTATCTCCTCGAGGTGAGGAGCGGGGACGTAGGTCGTGGGGACCGAACCTTGTAAATATATCATTTGTTTATGATTGCATTGGCGCACTTGTTTTTATGTTCATATCTTACATCGCCATTGTGTATTGCTTGTTGATCATTTTGCCCTATCACATTTATAGTTTGATTATATCACCCTTGTGTTGTTTATATATATCCTTGCTCATATATTGCTTACATCTCATTGCTAGGATATATCACTTTGTGTATATTGCCTATTCTTGCTCATAAGTAATTATATATCATCTTGCAAGAATATTCTTGTTAATTAGTTTTAATTGGTATAAAATCGGATTAGATTAGCATAAGACCCTAATCACCCCCCCTCCCCCTCTAGGGTCTAATAATTGGTATCAGAGCTAGGTGCTCTTTGATTTAAGGACTAATCGCCTTGAATTAAAGATCCAAGTTATCTTTTTGTGCTAATCTAATTTTTTATTTTTGCATTGCTTACATATATATAAATTATGGATATGAATGATGCATCTTCTTTAGGCTATGATTCTAGTATTGCTCCTAAATTCAATGTTTTCCCCTATGCTTAATGGTGTCTTAGATTTAAAATATTTGTTCAATCTAAAAATATCAATTTATGGAAAATCATTGATTGTGCTTATATTGTGCCCACATTGGAGAAATCCAAGTGGAATAAAAATGACAAAAGATTATTTATTATGAACAAGCTCTTGTTGGAATTCTTACATAATGCATTTGATTCTTCTATTTCTAACAAGTTTGTTCATTTTGATAGTGCTTATACCTTATGGAAATTTATTGAAGCACATCAAGGGGACTTGGAGGCGATCCGACAAGCTTTGGAGGATCCCGATTCAAGTTCATATGGAGCATCATGCACAGTAACACTAGGCGATAGCCCTAGTGAGGTTTGCGAGTTCGAACCCGATAATGATTTATTTAGTGATGAACTTGCTTGTGCTAGTAAAAAATTATTGCATACCTTTAACAAATTGCAAAATGATTTTATTGATTTAAAATGCAAGCATGATAATTTAAAATTCGATCATGAGAAGCTAGTATCCAAATTTGATGTCATTGAAAATGAAAATACTATGCTTAAAGAAAGCAATGACTTATTAATTTTGGAAAATGAAAAATTAACCACATCTATAACTAGCTTATCTCATAAAAAAGATAATGCCATATTAGAAGTAGAGAACATACAAAATGATACTGCTTCCTTTATAAATGTCTATTTATGTTCTACTTCTAAAAATACATATGTGCCTAAAAATGAAGATTTGAATCTTATGAATAATCGCATTTCATCTTTAAATTCAATTTTGAAAATTTGCTTTGATAATCATAGGAGGCTTATGGATATGTGTGCCAAGTCTAAGTCATCATCTATTCATTATGTACACATATATAGCAAAATTTACAAGTGCTCTATTTGTGGCCGAAAAGGTCATTTAGCTAAATTTTGCTATGATGCACACAAATATAAGAATTCTAATGCTCCTTGTGCATCTCATGTAGCTTCTTCATCTTGTACACTTACACATTCACATGCTCATTCTCATAAAGTTCATCATAAGCATGCTAGTGTGTTCAAGTGTGATCATTGTGGTCGTTTTGACCATTTGGCAAAGTTTTGCTTTGATTTGAAAAAGAATTCTAATTTGCCAAATGCTTCTAGTAGACCACATGTTTTTAAATATGATGTTTGTGGTAGGTTTGGACATCTTGCTAAATTTTGTTTTAATATGCAAAAAACTTCTAAGTTGTAATATGTTCCAAATAGACCATTGTTTAAGAATGTTTCTCATTTGTAAAATATTTCTAAAATACAATCCTTATTTGTAAATGATTCCTGTGCACGAGCTAATGGTCCACAAAAACAAATGGATCTCTTTCATTGCACAAATTGCAATCGAAAGGGTTATTTGAGTGATTATTGCTTTGATCGTGTTAGTACACCACATGTGCCCAAACGGGTTCATAACCCTAGGGCTTTGAGCTTAAAAGATAGGGGTCATGTCCCTAAATCTTTTGGTACAAGAGTTCTTGGGTACCAAAACAAATTTAATTTTTAAACCAAGAATTTTAGTGTTCTTATTTTTCCTTTTCTTGGTTTTGAAAATTATGTCTTAAAATCTTTTTGTTATGAAAATAAATTTTTCTTTTATCAAATCTTTTGTTTTTATGATTATTAGTTTTGATTTTGATGAGAGGTTTGTGTTTATATAACCCTTCGGGTTTATTGGGTGTTTATTCCCAAATCATGTTTATCGGATGCTAGAATGATTATATGGGTTGGAACAAGCTTAAGAGCTTGATATATTATTGCCTCTCTTGAAATTCTTTTATCAAAGATTTTGTTTTGAATTATTGCTTTGAATTTATTATATTTCACTTATATGATGATATTTATGTGTTTGTGCTTATGGATCATCTATTCGTGCCTTATAATGTATTCCATATGTGGTTTGATCAAATCTCACAAAAAAAATTCTCTTGATTGATCAAACATCATTTTTGGATTTAAACTTTGATTTATGATTTCTTTTGGTTGATTTGTTTTCATTTGAAAACTTTTTACATGATTCTCATGTTCTATCTTTTGATTTCATAAATCTATTTGTATACACTATGTTTTTATAATAGTGTAATGAGACACTTCTTTCATATTAACATATTTATATATGTTCTCATTATCTCTTGTATGAGAGTGGTGCTTAGCATATTTTTTTATTTATGCTTGCTCACATATTTGCCATGATCTTTTATTGTCTATATTCTATGTGTCATTTTAATAGGGGGAGCAATCCCTGTTAGCCCTTATGTTTTGATGATGTTTTACAACCACCATTATCGGTACTAATGGCTTATTAAGTGCAAATGTAGTAAATTCATTTATCAAGCTCGTTAGTGCCATTAATGGAGGATTTGATGGAATATGCGCTTCAATGATGATATCCAAAGGAGGAGGAGGCCAAGTGATGAAGCAACGTTATTTCAAGAACAACAAAGTCATATAAAAGCTTCATCCGATTCAAGCTATATCAAAGCTCAAGTATTGTTTTCAATATGAGGATATTAGATATCTTTTATGTTTCTCTCTAGTGCTAGAATGTAGGCAAAGAGTTACTGATTTTACTTGAAGCTATTGGGACTCACACACACGTTTTCATACTTAAGCTTTTAAGCGTTTTTTTTTCACAAAATACTATTTTTCACAAGTATGAGGACCTATCTACAAAATTCTTTTTCCAAACAGTTTGTTTTTAGTATTAAAAACATTTTACAAAGTTTCATAATTTTCAGAGGTCAAACAAATATTTTACAAATATTTTAGTCAAGTCAAAAAACCAGTTTCTGCATATATCAGAATGCGGTCGACCGGACCGGTCGACCGCACATATGATCTTTCAGCACTGGATTCCAGAGAGGTCGTCGGTCGACCGGTGCGGTCGACCGAAATCTCAATTTTT
>BQKN01065002.1:490459-505193 GCA_022839385.1 Asparagus kiusianus | reverse complement strand
AAATCTCAATTTTTCTATCGGTCGACCGCACCGGTCGACCGATGATGGCTCTGCTTGTTTTCTGAGTTTTCAAAGGTGTCCGCAGTCGACCGAATTTTTGGTCGGTCGACCGAAGGACTTTTTCGGTCGACCAGATATCCCTTCGGTCAACTGGATTTCTCTCTTTGGTCAGCCACGACTTTTTTAAACGGTCATTTGCCTGGAGCCTAGAACACTGTGCTTTTCACTTAACTGTGTTTGGCACAGTCTGAGCTCAGGTTCTGAAAAGGGGATTATTAGCTAATTTGGGAAGATTGGGTTTTATTTTTAAATTGATTAATCATTTCTATTTAAACCCCAGACTTCTTCTTCTTCACTTGCCCTAACGTTTGCAAAAACCAGAGAGACTGCTGTCCTCCTGTGAAAATTTTCAAATCTATTTTCTCAGTGGTTTTTGTGTGTGTTCACTTCCCAAGCTTCAGTAATCCTTCTCTTTGCCATAGGGGCTGTGTAAAGAGAGAGTCTTGCATCTTTTCTTCTACTGTGAGAGTGAGATCTTGTGTAGATCAACTGTGAGGGAGTGTGATCTGTTGAGATCAAACTGTGTAGTGAGAGATCGTGTGGGATCGCTGTGTAGACGAAGTTCCGGCTTCCAAACCGGGTGTGTAGTGGATTTCTCCTCGAGAGTGGGGAGCGGGGACGTAGGTCAGCGGGCCGAACCTCGTTAACACATCGCGCGTCAAGGATAATGATTCCTAACTCTATCTCTTACTTTGATTGCATCAGTTCACTGTGGTTTGTTTGTCTTAATTATTTTTATTGCATATTTAGAGCCTCTTGACCCTAATCACCCCCCCCCCCCTCTAGGGTCCAACAATCCCTATATCTTTCTATATAGTATACTCACCCATGCATATTGATAGGGGGAGCTTTCACTCTCTTCATTCTTTTGTCCCCTTTTTGATGTTGTCAAAGGGGGATAAATATTATGAGTATATTCTTTTTGTTTATATGCATGATAATTATAATATTATATATTCATTTCCTTTCATGCATATATCCTTTTTGTAAATTGTTTGTCATCATCAAAAAGGGGGAGATTGTTGGCCTTCTTGTTTTGATGATGTTTAACAAACAATTTACTTCTAATGTTGTTTGTCTAGTGTTTGTGCTTTCGTATTTAGTGTAGACAAACAACGAGTTGGAGGATGGATGGAATCAAGCATTCACGATCATATCAAATGGAGGTTGGCGGAATTGTGGAGTGAAGCTTTGCTATTCAAAGTTGAAGATCCTAGTTCAAGCTTCATCCGCGAGTGTCTACCAAGTCAAGCTATATTGAAGATCGAGATTGCTTGGGTAATCTTAGTTTAGGTTTTATATTATGTGTGTTAGATACTCTAAGCTCAATATCATATACACACACATTTTATTGGTTTCCTTGTATATATATGTAGTCATATATATATACAACACAAGTTTTGCTTTTTATGTTTATAAATATGAAACTACATATTTCATATTTATTATTGTGATTTGGTTTAACTACTTAGATATGAAATAAATATATTTTCATATACATACTCATATGTTTCATTTTCTATTGTATTTGTAAAAATATTGTATTCTTAGTTTTTGGACTTAACAATAATCATATACATATTTTATTAAGTCTACATAATCATTTTCCAAAGTTTCAAAAGTTGGTTTAGGTCAAAACATCAAACTCATGTGTTTACATTTTCATATTTTGGACTATTTTGTAAAATGATGATATTTTTCATTTGGGAAGTTCTTTTTGAAAACCAGTCATTATAACATGTTTATTATCATGTCTACAATCATTCCCCAAAGTTTTACATTTTTTGGAATTTATTTGATATTTTTAAACAGTGTTTTAAAATCAGAAAAGCAGTTTTCAGAACTTCAATTTCATATATCAGTTCAAGGTCGACCACCACGGTCGATCGCGACTGAGTCTATTGCATAGTGGGCAGCAGAGACTTTCACGATCGACCGCCGCGATCGATCGTGAGCTCGAGATTTCCCACGATCGACCGCTACGGTCGACCGCCGAAGTATCTGGAGCTTTTTCCTGTTGTTTTAGTTGCTCGCGGTCGACCGCCGCGGTCGACCGCCGTTTATCCCAACGGCTCTTTTGGTACAGAATCAGATTTCCGGTTTTTGGGCTGTTTGGTCTTTTCCTTTGGGGTTTTTGCTGTTGCTTCCTCTTCCTATATAAACCCCCAAACCCCCTTCTATCTGAGCAACCAATGAGAATGGTTTAAAAAGATTTTAACAAGGGTTTAAGTTTTTGTTTAAGTTTGGTTTAAGAAGCTTTTAAGCATTTGAGTATTTTGGTTTTGTGAATCAATTCCACAAGAGCTTGAGGAGATCATCTATTGAAGTTTGAGCTTCCAACTATTCTCCCTCCACCTCTTGATCTATTGAGAAGTTTTCTAACTCTTTTCTCTAGCAATTTTATTATTGATTTTCATATTCTTATTATTGCTAGTTTTTTATTTTGAGTTAGATTTGATTTCACTCATTGTTTACACACACCCAGATGAGCTTATTGTATTTTCATACATAGTATATTTGGGTTGGTGAGAGTTGTAACAATTGAGTGTGAGTTTTCATTGTGTTCTCAACCATATTAGAGAACAAACATTTATTGTATTGAGCCTAATTGTGAGGATACACTTTGTATACACTTGTACATCGAGAGGAGTTTGTGGTGAGAGTCGGGGATCGTCCCAAGAGGAGTGGTGTCGGTTGACGAACCTAGGGAGAGGTTGTAACCGAGCACTAGAGGGAGACACGGCTAGGTCCAACACTTGTGAGGGTGTAGAGTGGGTTTACAAGAGTGTGAGTTGTAGAGTTTTCGGTTAGCTAGAAAACCGAGTGTGTAAAAGTTTCGGCTTCAAAACCGGGTTGTGATAGTTGAGTATCTCCTCGAGGTGAGGAGTGGGGACGCAGGTCGTGGGGACCGAACCTCGTAAACATATCATTTGTTTGTGATTGCATTGGCGCACTTGTTTTTATGTTCATATCTTACATCGCCGTTGTGTATTGCTTGTTGATCATTTTGCCCTATCACATTTGTAGTTTGATTATATCACCCTTGTGTTGTTTATATATATCCTTGCTCATATATTGATTACATCTCATTGCTAGGATATATCACTTTGTGTATATTGCATATTCTTGCTCATAAGTAATTATATATCATATTGCAAGAATATTCTTGTTAATTAGTTTTAATTGGCATAAAATCGGATTAGATTAGCATAAAACCCTAATCACCCCCCCTCTAGGGTCTAACACTCATGAGGTTTGCGTTTGGTTGATGGAACTTGCCTTTGGGATTCACGTTTTGATTTTGAGACGCATCGTTAAGGCGTGCGTTCACTTTTGAATACGCACTCCTGAGGTGCGTGTTCTCTTTTGGAAACGCACTCCTGGGTTGTGCGATCTGGTTTTATAACGCACTCATGAGAATTGCGTTCTTCTTTGGAGACACACTCCCAATGTGTGTGTCTAGATTGAACAACGCACCATTGGGGGCCGCGTTTAAGTTGGATTATACGAGGTTCGTAATTGGGCTCATTACCATGAAGTGTGAGTTCAGAGGTAGAGACGCAACACTCGGGTAGAGACTCAAGAACGCGACCTTCTCATTGGGCAAGAGATCTACTGTTTCACATGTGTGCTCTCCATATAGATCTTCTCCTTCGTCGAGCGGCGTTCTTCTTGGCTTGTTTCAAAGCCTTGGCAGCAACGTCATCGACATTTATAAAATTTGCCTCCTCCATAGGCCTCTTATGACCCGTAACACGTCGTGTTGATGTGGACGTGGGAAGTTCAACTCTTTGAACGAGTTTGGTATAGGCTAAGCTCACTCCTTTAGAGGAGGGGCTGTTTGATGAATCTTGTCCAAAGGAGAGGGATTTCTTTGGCATTCAGCAGCGGTTTTGATCTCCTTGGAGATCTTGCGGACCTTGCGTCTAGCTTTGGGGCTAAACGATCCAGAGGAGAGGGCTTCCTCGTACTTGCCTTGATCAAACTCTACGACGAGAGTTTCCATGGTTATTCCAGTAAGAAGAACATCGGATTGCGCCACCACTTCTTCATCAGAGAAGCTTATCCCTAGTAGAGTCGCCATCTTTTGTTTGGTGGAAAATTTGTAGTAAATAAAATGAAAGAAAATTGATTTGTATTCTCTCGATCTTAATTGCAATTTGAATTCCGATTACAAAAGAAAGGAGAATTGATCTGAATTCTCCTATTTGTTTAATTCTGGGTTCTTCATGATGGTGATGGAGTGCCTCCTTCGAATGATCGTGTCGAATTTGCTATCCGTTGACGTTCCGCACGTCTCAATTCGCTGGAATGACTAACTTGCGTGGCAAGTTTGATTAAGAACTCTTAACGAGTTTTGTAACTCAGAACGAGTTGAAAACTCTGTGGAAAAAGAGTTGTTTGAACCGAATAATCGGTTAATAACCAAGTAGATTTTCTGTTGCTGAAAGATCCTCCGAGACTTGATCTTCTAGCTGCCAATAACTCTCTCTAGCTGATCTCGTAGATGATTTTATCTTCAAAATCCTGCCGAAAACTCCAACCTCCAAAAGAATCCGCCCTTAATCTCTAAGAATCCAACCAAAAAAATCCAACCTCTTACTCGGTTGAGTAAGGTAGTTATTTATAGGGGGTAAGGGGTGTAACCAACCCTTAAATCCGCTCCTAGGTGGGCGAAAATCCCTCAAAACGTGGGATAAATGGTTTTGAGGCCGTTCAGCTTGTGTTTGAACAAGTCAAACGCCTAAATCAGTGTTATAGGCCTTAACCCTGCGTCTTAGGCTTGAGATGCAGAGTTGGGTGCTTGCTGATAATTGAAAAACGCAGAGGCCGCTTGTGTTCTGGGTCTTAACTCTGCGTCTTAGACTTGAGACGCAGAGTTGGATATTTGCTGAAGATTGGAAGCGCACGGGCCGGAAATGCATGGGCCGTTTGCATTTTGTTTGATTGAAGGTTGAAAACGCACGAGTGGCCTGCGTTTCAAAAACTAACATGCAAAGGTGAACTCTGTGTTTGAAAGGGGTTAGTGATTCATAACCTATTTTGTAAAGCGTTATAAAGACCATTGTTCAGTGATCTTCGCCTCGGCTGTTTTAGGATGTGAAAGTCGTCAGATTGTAACTCTCACAGTTGATTGTGAAGATTAGAGCTTTCATTAGTTGTTGTGAAGGTCGTCAGATTGTAACCTTCATCGATCTACGTGAAAGTCTTCAAATTATAGTCTTCTGGAAGCCGTCGAATTGTAACTTCCATCATCAGTGTTTGATAGGGATTAGCTATCTGTTGTGATTTTTAGATAGTCTACACACTGATCAGCTTGTTCTGCGAAAATGAATTTCTCATCTGTATATACTTCTCGGTAGAGATTGATTAGTGTAAGTCCATAATGATCATTTTGCTTTTTTGCAAGACACCACCGAACCTTGAACATCGTGTAACTATATTGTTTTGGTTGACCAAACCCGTAAATTACCTCAACAATATCTTCTAATTGGCCATAATATAGTATGTCAGCTAGAATTGGGTTCTGATTTCTTATACTTGAAAAACATTCTTGAGCAAACAAACCCATGACCCCACTATTCTGAGTTACCCTCTTATCATCGGTCTCTAGCATTCGAAATTTATATCCATTGACCAATTGCTCAATATAACGTCTCACTTCGTGATAAGGGCGTTATGCATGGATAATAATTTCATCTGGTAATGTAGTACCATTAAGAAGTGATTTTTCAACCTAAGCCAAATAATTTGAGAATATTTAGGTGATGTTATATTATGAATGTTCAATAATTAATTGTAAAATACTTACATTAATTCTTAACCAATCAGAAAATTCTTTCTTATGTCTTTTCTGAATATTATGCGCTGCATTCCTACCGGTTGTTTCATTCTTAAGGTTCTCCAGATGTTGCCTATATAAATAATATATAAGTTTGTATTGGTAAAATATATGTAAAATGAATATTTCTCATCTATATTACTGATTTTATTTGTTACCTTTGATAGTCTGTGAACATATCAAGGTTTTCCAACACATATGCATTAATTTGATCTAAGAGAGATCTCGGATATTTTTCACACTTCCTCTCCTTATCATGTGCTTGAGATGTGGTTTTCTTCTTGCGCATGTAACGTGATGCAAACACAAAGCATTCGTTAGCCATGTATCTTTCAGCTATCGAGCCCTCGGGACGAGCTCGATTGCGAACATTGTGTTTCATGGTACCCAAGTATCTTAGAATCATAAGAAGAGATAATTATTAGCACGGTAATTTTAAAAATGCATATACAATTAATAAATGTAAGAAAAAACCATAAATTACTTTTCAATCGGATACATCCAATGATAAGTAACATGACCGGCGATTCTAGCCTCTCTTGCAAGATGCTGGGTAAGATGGACCATAATTGTAAAAAATAAAGGAGAGAATATTATTTCCATATTGCATAGAGTAACTCGGACCTCGGCTTCAAGTTTTTTAAATTCATCTACATCTATGACTTTAGAGCATAATTTTCTGAAGAATCCACAATACTCAATAATAATCTTCAACGCTTTTTTCTCCATATTGTTACGGATTGCAACATGGAGTAATTGATGGAGAAGAACATGATAATCATAGGTCTTCAGACCTAAAAGTTTTCTCTCTTGCACCTGGACATTATTTGAAATGTTAGCAGAGTAACCATCCGGCGACTTTACCAATTTGAGAATTTCACAAAATCGTTGTATCTGCTTATTTGACATTGTAACACGAGACTGAGACAACTTTAATTTTTTAAGACCAACATCTTAAGCTTGTAAATCATTTCGGATATTCAAAGCAGTCAAATCTTGGCGCGCCCGTAGGTCATCCTTCGACTTGTTTGCATATTGTAGGAGAGTTGATACTATGTTATCATATATATTTTTCTCAATATGCATGACATCTAAGTTGTGTCGGATTTTAAGACTTGCCAGTAAGGTAGCTCAAAGAAGATACTAAATTTAGTCCACCCTCTAGGTAATTTTTTGGCTTCGTCCTCAACTTGCATTTTTCGGGCCTTTCGCTTACGCTTCAATGGCTTTTTTGACTTTAAGTAATCTCTTACTCCGAGCGGGTTAAATTTAGAATAACAATTTTTTCCAAACACAACTTTTGGAAACCCCATTAGTAATTTTACGATCTCATTACCTGTCAGCTAACGCGGCTTCATTCTCTTGTCAACTGTGCCATCAAACATAGCTGATAATTTCCTATACTTATGACTCAAGGGATACACCTTTGATTAAACCAATAACAACTCTTTCAGTTATGTGGTAATTGAAGAGCTTCAAATTCCGGACCACATACAGGAAAAGCACACTTGCCCTTCGTAGAGTACCCGGACAGATTAGCATAAGCTGGAAAATCATTAATCGTTCATAATAGAATAGCACGTAATCTAAACGACTCTTTTAAATGGGCATCATATGCTAAAATACCCTCAGACCATAGTTGTTTCAGCTCATCAATTAGAGGTTTTAAGTAGACATCAATATCATTTTCCGGTGCATGCTTACCGGGTATCAGTAATGAAAGTATCATAAACGGCTGTTTCATACAAAACAATGGAGGTAAATTATATGCCATTAATACAACTGGCCACGTAGACTAGCCAGAGCTCATTACCCCAAATGGATTGAATCCGTTGCTTGATAGACCCAGTCTTACATTTTTGCAATCTTCGGCAAAACGAGGATAAATTTTATCAACATGCTTCCAAGCTAAAACATCACCAGGATGTCTCAATTTACCATCATCTACTCGATCTTCCTTGTGACACATCATATTCTTTGCCATTTCCTTGTTCATGTATAATCTTCGTAATCTAGGAGCCATGGAAAATGTCGAAGCACCTTGGCTGGAATTTTCTTCTATGTTATCCCTGTCTCCGTTGTAATCCTTGTTGAAGAATTTGTGCATTTCTTCCACCTAGAAACTCCACATGTCGGACACTCTTGAAGGTCTTTATTGGCTTTGTGGTACAAAATACAATCAGTCAGACATGCATCAATCTTATTATAATCAAGACCCAGAGCAGAAACAATCTTCTCAGCTTGATAAGTTGTTTGGGGTATGTTATTCTCTCCTCCAGGAATTACAGTCCGAAACAAATCAAGAAGCATTTCAAAATAATTATCTGACATACCGCTAAGTGTCTTAATATGTAGGAGTTTCAGCATAAATGAAAATCTGGAGTACTCGGTACATCCCTCATATAAGTCCTTTTCACTATCTTCTAGTAGCTCCATTATTCGCTTTATTTCTACGAAGGAATGCATATCATCAATATTTTCTGCACTTTCGACATCTCCTACCTCTTCATCTTTAACTTCGATATCATCTTCACTTTTATCTCCGATATCATCCTTGATATTATCATCAACATCATATTCTGTAGGTCGAGGTAAAACGTCATTCAACATTGTTTCTGTGTCATCTATTCGTTGGCCACCGGACGTACCAACACGCACATTTGGATCCTCATCTTCAGTGATACCTTCCCCATGCCAGTTCCAATATTTATATTTTTCATCAAAACCTGATTTTATTAGGTGGATCCGTATATCATTTCTATTCAGCAACTTCATATTCTTACACCTACAACAAGGACAATACATAGCACCGCTTCTTAAATTTCTCGGATTAATTTCAGCATAACGCATGAAGGCGTCACATCCCTTCTTGTATCGCGTGTCACGAAATCTATGAAACCATGGCATATCTATCCATGATTTGTCAGGAATTATTCTCATCTGTAAATTATATATAATTATTAACTACGATTAATCTCACAACTACTAGTACATCCGTGACTCTTATACATTCAACACACATGAAACATACGTTCATATATTATTTAATAATATGAATATTTATCTACATAAAATATATATAAAATGTACGTAGAAACTAATTACACTAATCTAGCGGCTGTCAAAGGAAGGCTTCTATCCATTAAGAATATAGTAGTGCTTACATCCAACTTCGTATACTTTGTATATTTTTATTTCTTAAAAATTTCAGCAGCACCTACCCACTGTTCTCCCTGTACACTGTGCGAATGTTATTATGTGTATCAGCAATAGCCCGAAACGCAGAACAACATATGCTTATTGTACACGGAGAACAATGAATACGTGCTGTCAAAACTTTTAAGAATAAAAATATACAAAGTTGGATGTATGCACTACTATATTCCTAACCCGTCCGAGAAGGACAGATCAAATAATTACGAATTACAGTACCAATTCTTTATTTGTATAATATAAAATAAACACTCATTTCAAGGAGAGAACTTCATCTCCTACCCAAACCTGAGTCGTATATCATATATTATAAGTCCAAAGAATTGGATGTAATTATTGGACGAAAGTCTAGGGATAACGTTATTTTTTCATTCACCTAAATTGAATTATAACACATTATAAAAATTATAATGTGTTATATATCACTCTATTTTTTAAAAAAATTTATTTCACATATTTTTACATCATAAACTTAAATAATCACATCTACTTATAGCACGAATGAAACTTAATTGAGTTAGGGTTTATAAGTGTTTAATTAAAATTATGATTACTAGTGTTGTTCAAATGAATTAACATGTAGTTGAGTTAGGGTCAATTCATAACTAATATTTTTTCAATTAGGGTTTTTAGAATTGAATTCGTTTATTTTTTTATCATAAATTAGGATTTTTAAACTAAATTCAACAATAAATAATAATGAAATTAAAAAATTTAAAGCTTAGTAGAAAAATCATACCTTTTAAGCAGATGAAACAACGGACGCGCCGGTGATCACGGTTAGACTGCTGGAAAGCTAGGGTGTTTTTTAATTAAAGTGAAGTGGGGCGGCTGGGGAAAGGGGGCGGGAGGGGAAGGGGCAGGGTTGCGGCAGGTGAAAGAAGGGCGGGAGAGGAAGGGGGTAAGGGGAGGAGGCTGGGTAAGGGGCGCCCGAGGAGGGGGGTGGGAGGGGGAGGGGTGGGACAAGGAGGGGGAGGGGGAGGGGGAGGGGGCGGCCAAGGGGGGGAGAGGAGGGCGGGGGGAGGCTGGGGAAGGGGTGGGGGTGGTAGGTGAAGGGGGGACGGGAGGGGAAGGGGTAGGTGAAGGTGGGGAAGGAGGGGACGGGAGGGGTGAGGGGGAAGGAGGTGGCCAAGGAGGGGGCGGGAGGGGAAGGGGGAAGGGGGTAGGGGGAGGTAGGAGGGGGCGGCTAAGGAGGGGGGAGGGGGGAGGGGGGAGGACGGGGGCGACTAAGGAGGGGGGAGGGGCAGGAGGAGAAGGGGGTAGGAGGGGGCGGCTATGGAGGGGGTGGGGGAAGGGGACGGCTAAGGAGGGGGGGAGGGGGGAGGGTGGGGCAGCTAAGGAGGGGGGAGGGGAAGGGGGTATATGGGGAGGGGGTGGCTAAGGAAGGAGAGGGGCCGGCTAAGGAGGGGGGAGGGGGAAGCGGGGGCGGCGGAGATGGGGCTGGGGAAGGGGGCGAGGGGAGGAGGCTGGGGTGGCTAGGGAAGGGGGTCGAGGTCGGAGAGGGAGAGAGAGAGAGGGAGAGTGGGAGATTAAGGCGGCGGCGGCGGCGGTGGCGGTGGCGGGGGGAGGGGTTAGGATGCCCTAGGCAACCTAGATGGAATTTCGTCTAGGTTGCTCAGCAACCTAGACGGAATTCCGTCTAGATTGATAAGCCACCTAGACGGAATTCCGTCTAGTTTGCCTTTTCTGTCTAGTTTGTCAAACTAGAAGAAAATTTCCGTCTAGTTTGATCCAAACTAGACGGAACAACCTAGACGGAAAATTTCGGTCTAGTTTGACTCAATCTAGACGGAAATTTTTTCTGTCTAGGTAAATTTCCGTCTAGGTTGTTCCGTCTAGATTGGTGGTTTTTCTACTAGTGTAAGTTTTAATGGATTTTGTTTGTTCGTGGGTTAGGGATTGGAGATTGATTACGTCAGAGATGATGATGGATGGATCGAATCAGAGTGTCAACTCGGTTCATCACATTTACAAAACAATAACTTTATTTCACTTTTTATATTTAAATTTTGGATAATTATTTTCACACATTTATGCACTGAAAAAATTGACCTTTATTGTGTTATTTCGATTACAGTTTTGAGTAGTTATTTGATCTTTAGAAATTTGGTTAATGAAGTAGTTATCGAATCAAACTTGATCAAATATCTGGACAAATAATAACCAAACTGTTTATTAATTATTCGGTTCACTTCCACCACTATACTTCATATCTAAAGCAGAATACTTTATTTTTGTAACATGTTCAATATTTGTAGAAATCTTTTTAGGAACCGTGCTTTGCACGGGTCTAAATACTAGTATCATTGAATTGTAAAAAAATCAAGTCCTTGTCAGTCCAGTTACTGAATATATTCTTTGCACGATGAAGATGTCCACATTCAGAATGGAAGCCGATTAGGGCAGGCACATGCAGTTTGCCAAACTTGGTCCCTGTTAGGCTCAACACAAGTACTTATAATCAATCCGAAAAGATCCAGTCCTTCCTTGCATAGGAACAGTATGCATATATCATTGTGCTCCACACCGCAACAAACAACCGCGGGCATCATCAACTCTGACCAGACTTCACATAACCAGTGAGCATATTGACCAAATGATGAAACTTGATGGTGCCATTGGATATTGCATCCTCGTTCAGTTTGGCTTTCCCTTTTAGACATTTCGTTGAGCAGTAAAAGGGGGAACAAATCAATGCTCAATTCTCCTCCTGAGAGGATTCTATGAAAATGTTCGCACGTGCAACATCACGCGACATGTTCGCATACATCTACGCATTTCTGAGCGAAGGATCTCAAGCACGTGCACACACAATAAAATCTTGATTCATCTCAGATGTAGCGATTCAAACAGCGGCCATCGATTTATATTCAAATGGCAAAGGAATCCATTCTGTGTGCAAACTTTTCCACGAAATGCCCACAAGAAGTTCAATCTCGCAGAAACCCAATGCTTACCGGATACTGCATGTGTTGACAAGGAATCCAAAATAAACATTTCTTTTTCTACACAAACATTTCTCAAAGTTGTCAATTGTTCTTGTCAGCTTAAAACCAGAACAGGTTCACTAGAACTATAAGCAAGATTCAGTTGGCAAGACTGTCACGTCTTTTCTTATTCTTCAAATAACAATAAACATAAGCATTATCAACATAAACTCCATCGTTTTACAAATTAAAGTCTTCTAAGGGTAAAAATCTTTTAACTGGTAGTTTTCCCGTAGTCTCATTACACCGTGTGCTCCATTTCCTTCGTTGTTCATCAAAACTTCCAATAACCGCAGACTGCTTCTTGCAACCTAATACTTTAGCAAATTTTCCGTAATACGCTTCGGTATCAAAGCTATCCAGTACATTTACTGACTTACCCTTTCTTTTATCAACATTGATCTCTCCAGATATGGTGACATTAACCGCGACTATAATTTGTTTTGCTTGCATTGTTTGGTTTAAATTTAACTCATCAGACAAGAACACTGCTCCAAGAATCTCCCCTAAAAATATGTCCTGCAAATAAATATGTAATGTTTGTCAGAATCTTGAGTTTAGCAACTGGAAGTTTTTCAAGAATAAATTTCACAAAACTACAAGGAAAATTTCACAAAACCCACTGAATTTCATGAATCACAGAAAACCTTTTTGATCCTATCTCACTTATGCATCATGACTGAAGACGGTCACTTTAAGTTGTCACTTGCTCCGCAGATTATGTAAAAAGTAAATTAAAAAAAGTTGACTTTTACTCTCCTCTTTGTAGTGCAGTTTACAAGATTTTCCAATAAAATCTAAAGGCTGGGGAGTTTTGTGAAATTTAAACATTTCTAAAAATATTTAATTACCATATGCCGATATAGATGGTTTTTCCTTTGCAGTCTGTGCATGAAGCATAACAATCTACGAGCAAAAATTGATTCAGGAGTCTTCTGCATAGGCAGAAGTTTTAGAATTGCAGGGAAAGAAATCACTTTGCGCTGAGCGCTCAGAGGGATGAGTGTAATGTTAAGATTGGATTCAATAATGCTTTTTGCAGATAGAGGATCAAGAAACATGTTGAACTCAGCATATTTGCTCGAGGAAATGGTGAATATGTTTCCATCTTCACGTCGGTCGTCTATAATATGTCCTCCAACTATGTATACTTTCTGCAGAAGAATCAAAGTTGATGTTAATGACAATGAGATAATAAATGTAAATTTGGTACTTTCTGTTTTGTTCAACATAAACCATGAAAATGATACATATCTTGAGAAGAATAGACAATGTTGAGTAATTCTTTGTTATTTTACAAATATGCAATAAGAAAATAAGCACTTATATGCTTGTTTTACATCCTCATTATTTTCAGATACTAAAAATGTAAAGTTTGCTTACCTGAATAAAATTAGTTGCATTTTTATCTGAAAGAATGATGTTGGCTAAGTTGGTAAGAGGCCCGTTGGTCAAAATTGTAATCTTTTCAGTTAGATTCTTTGCCCTTGAAATTGATTGCCAAACTTCCAAAGCTAGTGCCTGCTTTTGTTCAGGGTGATCTGAATTTTCAGCTGTATACCTGATCATAAGCAACACATTCAGAGTCAGTTATTCATAAGCAATTTTTTAACTTTGTATCATCAACCGCATTCAGTCAGAAAATCAAATCATAAATTTAACATATCAGTAGGTAAAGATAAAAGAAGTTATCAAATTACAGCCTTTATTTTTAAATGGTGTGTAAAAATTTTCATGAACACTTTCTTTACCTGAAAAAACTGTTACGTTTGTGAGAATTATCAAATTGCCAAACTTTTCTGAGGCAAATGGAAACTGAAATAGTTGTGTAAAAGATGCTACCTTCTAGGGCTCCTTGGCAAATTACGTGCAAGTCCAAAAAGCGTATCGACATCAATATATCCACCACTTCCATGAGGTATAGCACTTACATACTTGCATCCAAGATCAGGAGTGCCCAATGCACTTACACTTCCTAAGCCAACAGGAATATCGTCACGGCCCATCATATGTAAAACATCGTAGACAATATCTATTGTTGCAGGATTTGCCCATCCATTGCCATTTATTAGGATTCCCTAAAATATGGATAGAGAACCTTGAAAATAAGTTATCACATATGTCATTGATCAAATGAGGGTGAATGTCACAAAATCCTACCTGGACTTTTGGCTTTTTGTATAAACCCCCAATACGTCAGATAAAACTCCTATGAACTTCTAAAATCATACGAAATCTTCTTGAACAGTTGGAAACTGTAATAATTGATGTTACCGTAAAGAGCTGGAGATCTAAACTATCTTTAATAATTAATATCTGTCAGCCTAACCTGAAAAATGTTTGTTTTAGGTGAAAATAAAAGTACATAGGGACTAAACAGCATAAATGTAAACAGTAAAGTTCTGTAAACCCTAATCCAAAAAAGCTCTTCCTCGGTGAATATGAAAAGGTCAGTAATGTCAAAATTGTCCAGAACAAGTCATGTGCAAGACATATAACAAAAATAACCGCTATTTTGGTCATGATATATAAGTGAAATTATTTTACTGAGACTTTTCCCACTTATTAAGTCTAAGATGGTTATGTTGTTGAAGATCAACCCCAGCCCATTACAAAGCCCAAGGAAAAATAA
>BQKN01065002.1:442311-475459 GCA_022839385.1 Asparagus kiusianus | reverse complement strand
GTGCGTGCTTGCGTATAATACATAAATATATGCCATGATACTCTCTCTGAATCATATAACATGTAAGAATATGCCATGATACTCTATTATTGCTATACTTGCATGTTATGCCTTGTTGTTTTATAATTTGTTACTTTACTGTAAAATTCAATTTTTGATGATGTACGTATTGCTCTATAACGTTTTATTTATTTTTTTAGGCTGGGACTTCTCGACAAGGTGGAGTTGGTGATGAGGATGATGATGATGTTGATCGGGACTAAGTTTATTTGTTTTAACATTAAAAACAATTTGCTGTATAAATAACATTTCTACTGTTGGGATATTTATTATGTTTTAGTGAAATAATTGTTATATATGCGTGAAATATGTGTTATATGTGCTTGTGTTGTGTAAATTTACTGTACAGGTTATTGTTGTGAAATATATTGTACAGGAATTTTTAATTTTCAAATTATTTTTAAAAAAAATTCGGATGATTTTTAGCGACGGGTTATCCGTCGCTAAAAGCCCTTTTAGCGACGGAAAACTGACACACAGATGTGCACTATTACAGTTTTCAGCGACGGATTTTCCGTCGCTAATAGCTATTAGCGACGGAAATTATATAGCGACGGTTATAAGGCGACGTAATAACAGTCGCCATAAGTATCAATTAGCGACGGATAATCCGTCGCCAAAAATTATAGCGACGGAAACTAAATAGCGACGGAAAATACCGTCGTCAAAAAATTATAAATAAACGACAGATTTTCCGTCGCTATATATCCGTCGCTATAAATTAGCGACGGATTTTCCATCGCTAAAGGATGATTTAGCTACCCTCACAATAGTGACGGTGTTTTAGCGACGGAATATCTTTTTTTCCGTCGCTAAAACATTTAGCGACGGATTGTCGACTTTTGCCGACGGATATTTCCGTCGCCAAAAGCCCCCTTCGCAGTAGTGTACGTTGGAAGAACGCTTTCATTATTTTGTCTATTCGTACTTCAAAAGGTTTGGCCGTTGGAAATATGATAGTTGGATGCATCATTTCAATCCTATGCATCTCCAAATTTCAAAACTCACTTTCATTCAGCAACTTCCTCTTCATAAAAACAGGTGTAAGAGGCATATTGAAAATTGAAAAGGTTTTAAAAAAATGCTTGCCAATTATTAAGAGAATTTTCTCAAGAAGAAGTTATTAAGAGATATGATTAAGAGGGAGTTGATAGGGCACCAGTTAAGAATGTGTAAGTTATAAACAGAAAGGAAGAGAGAGTTTGGGGTGGGTGGGCGTGGGGGGGTGCTCTGATAATCAAAGCTTGCATAATTTTGTTATGTGCACAATTAGTGTTTCCTTTTGGGTTTTTTTTTTAAGAAACCATCTTAAAAATGGGATGGTGGTATGAAAATCACCTTCAAAGTTTAATTTATATAAAAACCGTCTTTAAAAGTTGTTGCTTGGAACATGAGTATTCAAGTGTATTTTGGATGTTTTAGTCAAAATTTTTTTTTCAAAAAATAGGTCAAAGTGGTCGATTGCCACTAGAAAGCCCTTTAAATGTAGCTTCTGTATAAATCTCGCTAAATTATTTCGTTCAAACGATAGCTTTCACTCACTCTGCCATGGCTATGTACTCAGCCTCTGTAGTAGAAAGTGGCACTGTAACCTGTAACATCGATCGCTAACTAACTGGAGCACCATATATTCTGAACACATAACCAGTAGTAGATCGTCGTCTGTCTAGATCGCCCATATAATTGGAGTCTACAAACCCATCAATCTGACACATATCTCCACCAAAACACAAACTCGTATCAGCGGTAACCTTCAAGTACCTCAGGACCTATTTTACTGCTTCCCAATATGCCTTTCCTAGATTCACCATGAACCTGCTGACAACACTGACTGCTTGTAAAATATATGGATGTGTACACACTATTGCGTACATCAAACTGTCAACTACGCTAGCATAAGGCACACACTCCATGTGTGCCTTTTCTTTCGATGTAGTGGGAGATTGTTTACCTGAGAGCCTGAAATGTGGTGCCAATTGAGTCACCATTGACTTAGAACTTTGCATCCTAAATTTTGTGATAACACGCTCAATGTAGCCTTTCTAACTCAAGAACAATCTCCGATTTGTCCGCTCTCTTCTAATCTTCATACCCAATATTTTCTTAGCAGCGCTCATGTCCTGCATCTCAAACTTTTTACCAAGTTAAGATTTCAACCTATCTATCTCCACCTTGCTTCTCGAAGCAATAAGTATGTCATCCACATCTAAAAGAAGATAGATATAATCACCTACAAGAATCTTCGGAATATAAACATAATAGTCATAATCGCTTATGGAAAACCCATGTTTTAGCATGAAGGAGTCAAATTGCTTGTACTATTACCGAGAAGATTGTTTCAATCCATAAAGTACTTTCCTCAAGCGACATACATGATGCTCCTTATCCTCAGCCTTGTAACCCTCAGGCTGATGTATATAGATTTCCTCCTCCAAGTCTCCGTGCAAGAAGGTCATTTTGACATCGAGTTGTTCTAGCTTAAGATCATCATGAGCAACAATACTCAATAGCACGCTAATAGAAATGTGTTTCACCACCGGAGAAAAGATCTCATTGTAATACACACCTCTTTTTGTGCAAACCCTTTAGCCATTAGTCTAGCCTTATACCTTGTATTGCTGAGCTCGAAAGGATCCTCCTTTCTCTTGTACTCCCACTTACAACCTAAAGTTTTCCTCCTTACAAGCAATGGGACTACCTCCCATGTTTGGTTCTTCCGAAGAGATTCTATCTCTTCCTCTATCGCAGCCAACCAACTCTCACTATCTCTGTCCCAAATAGCTTCTTTGATGGTGACCGGCTCATCATCTCCACCGAGAATGCGTACTCAACCAAATTTACCTACCCATAGTGCTTCAAAGGCTGATCTAATCACACCTTCTGAACGTGCTTGTATGCTCGCCTTGGCCTAGTGGAAACTAAATTGCCTTCGAGTTGCTGTTATTATAGTGCCTGTACATTTTCTTGCTGAACCTCCTCCTCATCATCACTCCTGTCCTGAGTATCTCTATGATCCGCCTCTTAACATGACTAGAACCTGGTTGATTCTTAGGTTCTATCTCAATCACCCTGGACTTTGAAATCCTAACAGTCTCAACACCATCATTCTCGGGCGTCCTAGCTTTTGATAAAGCTATCATAGATTTCTTATCAAAGGTAACATCTCTGCTTATCATAAACTTGGAAGTTTCTGTAAACCAAAGGCGATAGCCTTTTATGCGTGCTGCATACCCCAAGAATATTACCTTCTTGGCTCTCGCGTCAAGCTTTCCCTCGTTGACGTGGTAGTAGGTTGTACATCCAAAAATCTTGAGTCTATCATAAACTGCATGCTCTCCTAACCATACCCGATAGGGTACATCACCATTCAATATCAAATGTGGAGAATGATTCACTATGTAACAAGTTGTAGCAACCGCTTCTGCCCATCATTCTTTGCCCAAACCAGCATATGATCGCATACTCACTGCTTTCTCCCACAGTGTACTGTTTAGTCTCTCTGCGACTCCATTCTGCTGTGATATAGACCTGACTGTCCAGTGTCAAGCAATACCCTCCTGATCGCAGAACTCCTTAAAAGCACCCTCTGTATACTTAGTACCGTTATCAGATCTTTGTGTCTTCAATTTCCTGCCTGTTCTGTTCTCAACCATTGTTTTCCACTTCTTGAATGTCTCGAATACCTCATTCTTATGCTTAAGAAAATAAACCCAAGCATTCCTGGAATAATCATCTATAAACGAGACAAAATACCTGGAACCGTCCTTGGAAGTTGTCGGAGCCAGACCCTAATCATTTGTATGCACATAGTCTAATATACCTCTGCTCTTGTGCTTTCTTTTTAGGAACTGAACCCCGTGTGCCTTTCCGTACACACAGTCCTCACAGAAATCCATGTAAGGTTTCTTCATGCTCTTTAGCAAACCTTCCTTACCAAGCAGATCTAGACCCTTTTCTGATATGTGTCTAAGCCGCCTATGCCATAACCGAGTGTGCTCACATGGGTCTTTACCACTTCCATCAGTTCTAACTGCTGCATCTCGTGTCACTGTCGTACTCGAGAGAGTAAATAGGTTATCATGATGAATTCCCTTCATCACTACCAAGGAACCTCGAACAACCTTCTTTACTCCGTTCTCTGTTACTATTTTGCAACCACCAAAGTCCAAAGCACCAACTAAGATAAGATTCTTCCGCAAGTCAGGGATGTGCCTCACATCCGTCGGGGTTATGATCACTCCATCTTGCATCTTGATTTTGATACCACCAAGCCCCACTGTTTTACAAGCATGGTTATTTCCCATCAATACGGTTCTACCATCAATGCTCCTATAGGCAGTAAACCATTTCCTATTTGGACACATATGGTAAGAGCAACTCGAATTAAGAATCCACTTACCTGAGATATCTTCACCGTACGTAACAAAACATCATTCTTTTTTGCTCCCTTCCTCCGAGACATAGCTCGCCTCTTTCTTGCCCTCTCTTCTCTCATTTTTCTTATTGTTATTCTTCCCAGCTACTCTCTTATTAGAACAATTGACCTTAAAATGCCCAAGCTCACTATATTTGAAACACGATATTCCTGGAAGAGGTCTTGATTTTGATCTAGACTTTCCTTCCTTACCTTTTCCTCGCTCATTGCTCCTTCCTCTTACAAACAATCTATGTGCTTGCTCCTTGTTACCACTAGTAGTCATGTCACTAGTTGTAATTTTTTAAAGATCATCTGCTAGAAGCGATGTTCTAGTCTTATCCATCTTTAAATTGTTATCTACAAGCATTAAAGTTTGTATCAGGTTCTCATAAGACATTAGTAAAGAAAGAAGTAGCAGAAGTGCTCGATCCTTATCTTCTACTTTCACATCAATGTCCTTAAAATCCGATATGATCCTATCGAACTTGTTGATGTACTCCCGGATTGATGAGCCTCCCTTCATTTTGTAAGTATACAATTTGGATTTTAAGTATATCCAATTTGTTAGACTCTTCGTCATGAAAGTACTCTCTAACTTTGACCACACACCTGTCGTCGTTACCTCTCCATCCACCAAGAAAGCTACATCCCTCTCAAGACATAGGATAATCGATGCTCGTGCATCGAGATCTAACTCTTCCTAATCCTTATTAGACATATCTTTGTGCTTCTTTTCTCTTCCTGCCAAAGTCTTGTACAATTTCTGAGATGTCAACAAATTTTTCATCTGCATCCTTCAATAAGAAAAATCATTCTTCCTATTAAGCTTTTTAATCCCATACTTTCCAACTTTAACTATCTTACTGGTAAATGTTATTCTCCGCTTATTTTAGTAAATCCGCTTCTCTCAAGAATTTCAATAAACACATTGTGTGCACCACACAATAACCAAGCACCACCTCAAATTAGAAGCTCTACCACCCCTAATCTGAATAATAACTCTGATACTAATTGTTAAGAGGCTATCACGTCCACTCACCGTGAAAGCGAATCACCTCAAGAGAAAGCCCTGGCTTTTGTCTTTTACAAAACTCAAACCAACCTCGATATTCCTGTTTCAATATGAAACAATAACAGAAATGAATATCTAAGCGAGGTAAGGTATACACTCTTCTCGATATCAGATCTAGATCTGAATATCAAGGGAATGACAAGTAATGGAAAATGCACAGAAAACAATAAAGAAGACATGAGATTTACATGGTTTGACAAACTTTCCTACATCCATGGGAGGGGGTGAAGGGAGATTCTACTATGATGGAGAACACTGACGACTTGCACAAACAGCAAGCTCATCCCAAAGAGATAAGGCTTCGATTTTACCCAAGAGAATGCGAGATCTTCAGGAGACAAAAGAGAGAGAACTTGGAACGATTGTACAAGAATGAGGTGTACAATTATACAAGAAAGAGGTCATCTTCTCTTGGGTAAAATTGAAGTCTCGTCTCTTTGGGACAAGCTTGCTGGTTGTGCAAGTCGTCGGTGTTCTCCATCATAGTAGAATCTCCCTTCACCCCCTTCCGTGGATGTAGGCAAGTTTGTCAAAGCGTGTAAATCCCATACCTTCTTTATTATTTTCTCTGTATTTACCATTGCTTGTCGTTCCCTCTATATTCAGATCTAGATCTGATATCGAAAAGAGTGTATATCTCACATCACTGAGATATTCACTTCTGTTCTTATTTCATATTAAAATAGGAACATCGAGGTTCCTTGAGTTTTGTGAAAAACAAAATCCTAGTCTTTCTCTCGAGGTGATTCGCTTCCGTGGTGAGTGGGCGTGATGTCCCCCTAATAATTAGTATCAGAGCCTTTGTTTAGATTGGGGGTGGTAGAGCTTCCAATTTGAGGTAGTGCTTGGTTATTGTGTGGTGCACACAAAGTATTTATTAAAATTCCTAAGAGAAGCGGATTTACTAAAACAAGTGAAGAATGACGTCTACCAATAAAACAGTTAAAGTTGGAAAGTATGAGATTGAAAAGTTTAATGGGAAGAATGTTTTTTCTTATTGGAGGATGCAGATAAAAAATTCGTTGATATCGTAGAAATTACACAAGGCTTTGGCAGAAAGAGAAAAGAAGCACAAAGATATGCCTGATAAGGATTGGGAAGAGTTAGATCTCAAAGCACGAGCGTCGATTATCCTATATCTTGAGAGGGATGTAGCTTTTTTTGTGGATGGAGAGGCAACGACGGCAGGTGTGTGGTCAAAGATAGAGAGTGCTTTCATGACGAAGAGTCTAACAAATTGGATATACTTAAAATCCAAATTGTATACTTACAAAATAGAGGGAGGCTCATCAATCCGGGAGTACATCAACAAGTTTGATAGGATCATATCAGATTTGAAGGACATGTGAAAATAGAAGATGAGGATCAAGCACTTCTGCTACTTCTGTCTTTAGCAAAGTATTATGAGAACCTGGTACAAACATTGATACTTGTCGGTGATAATTTGAAGATGGATGAGACTAGAACGCCATTTCTAGCGAATGATCTTTAAAAAATTACAACTAGTGACATGGCTACTGGTGGTAATAAGGAGCAAGCACAAGGATCGTTTGCAAGATGAAGGAGCAATGAGTGAGGAAATGGCAAGGGAGGAAAGTCTAGATCGAAATCAAGAGCTCTTGCAAGAAGACCGTGTTTCAAATGTGGTGAGCTTGGGCATTTCAAGGTCAACTGTCCTAATAAGAGAATAGGTGGGAAGAATAACAACAAGGAAGAGGCCAGCTATGTCTCAGAGGAAGGGAGCGAAAAAGAATGCTATTCTGTTATGTGCGGTGAAGATATCTCCGGTAAATGGATTCTTGATTCGGGTCGGTCTTACCATATGTGTCCAAATAGGAAATGGTTTACTACCTATAGGAGCATTGATGATGGAACCGTATTGATGGGGAATAACCATGCTTGTAAAATAGTGGGGCTTGGTGATATCAAAATCAAGATGCATGATGGAGTGATTAGAACCCTGACAGATGTGATGCATGTCCCCGACTTGTAGAAGAATCTTATCTCAGTTGGTGTTTTGGACTCCGCTGGTTGCAAAATAGTAACAGAGAACGGAGTAAAGAAGGTTGTTCGAGGTTCCTTGGTAGTGATGAAGGGCATTCGTCATGGTAACTTATATACTCTCTAGGATACGACAGTAACATGAGATATAGCAGTTGGAACTGATGGAAGTGGTAGAGACCCATGTGAGCACACTCGGTTATGGCATAGACGACTTAGACACATGTCAGAAATGAACCTAGATCTACTTAGTAATGAAGGTTTGCTGTAAAACATGAAGAAACCTTGCATGGATTTCTGTGAGGATTGTGTGTGCGGAAAGGTACATAGGGTTCAGTTCCTAAAAAGCAAGCATAAGAGCAAATGTATATTAGACTATGTGCATGCAGATGTTTGGGATCCGGCTCCGACAACTTTCAAGGGCGGTTTTAGGTATTTTATCTCGTTTATAGATGATTATTCTAGGTATGCTTGGATTTATTTTCTTAGGCATAAGAATGAGGTATTCGAGACATTCAAGAAGTGGAAAGCAATGGTTGAGAATAGAACAGATAGGAAATTAAAGACATTGAGATCTAATAACAGTACAGAGTATATAGAGGATTCTTTTAAGGAGTTCTATGATCATAAGGGTATTGCTCGACACTAGATAGACAGGTCTACACCTAGCAGAATTGAGTCGCAGAGAGACTGAACCGTATACTATAGGAGAAAGCAGTGAGTATGCAATCATTTGCTGTTTTGGACAAAGAATGGTGGGCATAAGCGGTTGCTACAGCTTGTTACATAGTGAATCGTTCTCTACATTTGATATTAGATAGTGACGTACCCTATCGGGTATGGTCAGGGAAGCATGCAGATTGTGATAGGCTCAGGATTTTCGGATGTACAACCTACTACCACGTCAATGAGAGAAAGCTTGACGCGAGAGCCAAGAAGGCAATATTCTTGGCGTATGCAGCAGGCGTAAAAGGCTATCGCCTTTAGTTTACAAAAACTTCCAAGTTCGTGATCAGTAGAGATATTACCTTTGATAAAAAAAATCTATGATAGCTTTATCAAAAGTTAGGGCGCCCGAAAATGATGGTGTTGAGACTGTTAGGATTTCAAAGTCTCGGGTGATTGACATAGAACCTAAGGACAAACCAGGTTCTAGTCATGTTCAAGAGGAGGATCATGGAGACACTCGGGTAAGGAGTGATGATGAGCTTAAATAGAAGGATGTTAAGTAGGAAAATATATAGACACTACAACAATAGCAGCTCAAAGACAGTTTAGCTTCCACTAGGTAAAGGCGAGCATACAAGCAGGTTCAGAAGCTGGGGTCAGATCATCGTCTGAAGTACCATAGGCAGGTAAATTTGGTTGAGTATACACTCTCAGTGGAGGATGATGAGCCGGTCACCTTCAAAGAAGCTTTTCGGGATAGGGATCGTGAGAGTTAGTTAGCTACGATGGAGGAAGAGATGAAATCTCTCCGGAAGAACCAAACATGGGTAGTAGTCCATTGCTCGTAGGGAGGAAAGCTATTGGTTATAAGTGGGTGTACAAGAGAAAGGAGGATCCTTCCGAGCTTGGCAGTACAAGGTACAAGGTACAAGGTTAGACTAGTAGCTAAGAGGTTTACACAAATAGAGTGTGTGGATTACAATAAGATTTTTTTCTTCGGTGGTGAAACACACTTCTATTCAGGAGCTATTGAGTATTGTTACTCATGGTGATCTTGAGCTAGAACAACTCGATGTCAAAACGGCCTTCTTGCATGGAAACTTGGAGGAGGAAATCTATATGCATCAGCCTGAGGGTTACAAGGTAGAGGATAAGGAGCATCATGTATGTCGCTTGAGAAAACCACTTTATGGATTGAAACAATCTCCTTGGAAGTGGTACAAGCGATTTGACTTCTTCATGCTAAAGCATGGGTTTTCCAGAAGCGATTATGACTGTTGTGTTTATATATGGAAGCTTCATGGAGGTGATTATATCTATCTTCTTTTGTATGTGGATGACATGCTTATTACTTCAAGAAGCTAGGTGGAGATGGATAGGTTAAAATCTCAACTTGGTAAAGAGTTTGAGATGAAGGACATAGGTGCTTCTAAGAAAATATTAGGTATGGAGATTAGAAGAGAGCAGGTAAATCGGCGATTGTTCTTGAGTTAGAAGGGCTACATTGAGCGTGTTATCATAAGGTTTGGGATGCAAAATTCTAAGTCAGTGGTGACTCAATTGACTCCATATTTCAGGCTCTCAGGTAAACAATCTCCTACTACAACATAAGAAAAGGAACACATGGAGCGTGTACCTTACGCTAGTGTAGTTGGCATTTTGATGTATGCAATAGTGTGTACACATCCAAATATTTTACAGGCCGTCAGTGTTGTCAGTAGGTTCATGGCGAATCCAAGAAAGACACATTGGGAAGCAGTGAAATGGGTCCTGAGGTACTTGAAGGGTACTGCTGATATGGGTTTGTGTTTTAGTGGAGATACGTGTCAGATTAATGGGTTTGTAGACTCAGATTATGCGGGCGATCTAGACAGACGACAATCTACTACTGGTTATATGTTCAGAATATATGGTGCTCCAGTTAGTTCGTGATCGATGTTACAGGCTACAGTGCCACTTTCTACTATAGAGGTTGAGTATATAGTCATGACAGGGGGAGTGAAAGAAGCATTATGGTTGTGGGGTATTCTAGTTGATTTGGGGATTGAGTAGGAGTGTGTGAACTTGTGGTGCGATAGCCAGAGTGCAATTCATTTGGCTAAGAATCAAGTTCATCATGCTCGTACCAAGCATATCAACGTCAGGTATCATTTTGTATGTGATGTCATAGAGGAATGTGATATTTCTCTCATGAAGGTACACACAAATGAGAATCCCGCGGACATGTTGATCAAGGTGGTAACAAGTAGCAAGTTTAAGTATTGCTTGGACTTGTTTTATATCAGCCCGTGTTGATCTGCCCAAGAGGGCATGGCCCTTCGAGGCGGTGATAGGGTGAGGTGGAGACTATATGGATAATAAATTTTTCAGAACTACAGTTAGCTTGATCTCGGTTAGAGGGTACGTAGGTAGTTATGATGTAATGGTGTAGCTGGTTTTGACCTGGTTTGGTGTTTCAGATCTCTCTTGTGATGCTCGCAGCATTCTTCTAATGTTCATCCAAAATTTAAGGTTTGTCAAATGATGTACAAGGTGGAGAATTATGAACAGTGGCATGCAGACATCGCGAGACACCAAAGGATGTCTTGTCGGCATGGCGCGCGGACACCACGAGACACCAAAGGGTGTCTCCCCGACACGCGAGACACTCTGAGGTGTCTCGACACCCGAGACACCTCAGGGTGTCTCAAAGCAGGTTTTCCAGATCTGTGCGGATCTTTTCCAGATTATTTTTTGGGCCCTGGTTTCTTAGTATAAATAGGAACCTCGTCCTAGGGCTTCAAATAGGGGGTTTACTGGCTATAGTACAGAGTTTTAATAGAGTTTTTCAGATCTAAAAGGTGAGATCTTGAGGAGAGAAAAGAGAGAGAAATTGGAACGATTGTACAAGAAAGAGGTTATCTTTTCTTAGGTAAAATCGAAGCTTCATTTCTTTGGGACGAGCTTGTTGGTTGTGCAAGTCGTCGTTGTTCTCCATCATAGTGGAATCTCCCTTCACCCCCTCCCGTGGATATAGACAAGTTTGTTGAACCACGTAAATCTCGTGTCTTCTTTATTAATTTTTATGTATTCGCCATTACTTGTCATTCCCTCGATATTCAAATTTAGAACTGATATCGGGAATAGTGTATATCTTACCTCGTTGAGATATTCACTTCTGTTTTTGTTTCATATTAAAACAGGAACATCAAGGTTGGCTTGACTTTTGTGAAAAACAAAAGCCAGGACTTTCTCTCGAGGTGATTCGCTTCTACGGAGAGTGGGCTTGATGGTCCCCCAACATTGTGAATTACCTTAGACTTATATCAGTTTTCGCAATAAATACACATACTTATATTAGCAGAGGTGATAGTAGCAATTTTTAATTTTTACACAAATACATATTGTGTCAGGCACGCATCGCGTGTGGTGGAGTACTTAATTAATAAAAACGAGTGGTATGAGAGCAAACAACTTTGTCTTGCACCTAACAAATTGGGAAGAAGTCAGGCTAAACATAGAGTTAATGATCCTTAAGTAAAGGTTAGAAATTAATTTTTTACCCAAAAGTTTTAGCGGTTAGATATTAGTTTGAAGTTCTATTTTAAACTCATCAGTTTTCGTATTCAATGCAGGACTATATCCACATATGAATAATCTTAATTAACACAAGAACCATCACTTTTTAATAAAATAAAATAAAAATCAAAGTAGAATAGTTGGTGCAAGATAAATTTGGTTATTGGTTATTGCAATATGGGGGATAAATTGGGATAAATTTTAGGAAAATGATTTTTGGTGTTACTGGTTGTGCTCGAGACGACGGGGACAATAACTTTTGATGTCCTTGCTTTCAAGCCAATACCTTTTCCCATATTTTCTATTTCTAATTAATGACGATAAGAGGAGAGGATTGGATTGTATCAGACTTGACCTTTCTCCGTAATAGATTTCTTCTATATGTGGACTGCTGAAGGTGATTTTGGAGGTGGAGAATAGATGTTAACTTGATATATAGTGTTGACCTATGGCCTAAATAATTTGCACTTTTAGTTTTTGAGTAATATGATTCTCAATTAAAAACATATCATTTTCTTTAAATGGTCAAATATCAATTAACAAATTAAAATATATTTGCTTCATTACTAGCCTCTAATTAACTCTCCTTGAGGGTCCACAAGGTCCTGAGTGCAGATTCTATTAGAACGCATCCATAGAATGAAGTAATTTATACCATTCAGAAGTAATTAGTTTAAAATTTTAACTCTTTTCTCTATAATGCAAATTGTCCTATTCCTATAGAAATGATTCTAATTAATATGATCCTTATTCCGAGTTAATTCCATGATCTTTTTTTGGCTTACAAAGTCGCACATGAAATAACAAGCCAAAAATTAATGTCAACAGATGTGTCATTGTCGTTGGGTAACTCATTCTTTGCTAGCGGGCACGTTGGAGAGAAGAGAAGAGTAGAGTGCGGCGAAGTAGGGAAGGAAATCCATTCAAGACTTTGGTTGGACAAATAGTAAGGGGGGAAGTACATCATTTTTTAGGGGGGAAAATTATCAAATCGGCATTCTTAATGGGACCCATTTTTCATATGGTGTTTTTTTTACATGCGATACTATGGAATAAATATCAAAATTAAAAACAATCTTGTTATTTTTTTCTACTAAGAAATATATAAATTTGGTTATTTTTCTATACAAAATTATATCAAATTGGCATCAAAAGTTTATGTTAATATTATAATCTCCGAAATGAAAAAAAAAATTTATACCATAATGAAAATAAGGTACTACTCGAAATACTAATCTCATGATTTAAACGTTCATTTTTTTTTCTTCATATATGGTTCGTTTTCCTTCTTGTCATGTGTCTTTAATTTGAGAGAATTATTTCTCTCCACTTGTTAGTTCAATTTCTCTATCCGATCTCCTCCGCTCACTCCACCACCCCTCCTTTTGAAGCAGCAGCAAATATCTAATTAAAAAAGTGGGAATTTTTAAAAAAATTCTTTGTAAATAAAAGAAAATACATAAAAGATTTTAATCAAAACTGGATGTATCCGTATTCGTATATGATAAGATAAAAATATTTGTACTGCCATGGCTTAATATATACAATATTTTTTTTTAAAAATTGTAGGACACGGATGAGAATAAAGACATAACTAAATATGAATATCTGAACGTATGCATCAAAATCAGAATATTGAAATGGTTTGAACGAAAATTAATGGATCTAAGTTGAATTTTGGCTAGTGTGAGAATTTTGATCTTTTAGATATAGAGAGCGTATTGAGAAACTAAGACTTTAGAAATTTTGTTTTGTTCAGATACTATTATATAACATAGGCTTTATATTTTTCAAATTTATTTCTATTTCCTTCATGTTCGTTTCATATTTATATATGATTTTCTACTATATTTTTGTGGTCCTATATTGGTTTTATATCTAGTATCCATGACCAGTAGCATATACAAGTATGATTAGTACTATAGCTAAAACATATGTTCAGTTTGCACAGCTTTCATTGAGAGATCGACAACATTGTCTAAGAAGCTCCTAAGTTTTACCCTTATTTTCTAATAAGCCCACATCTTTCTAATTTTGACAAGAAGCCCCTAAGTTTTACTCCTCTCCTCTAAGACGTTCTCAATTCTTTTTAAAGAACTATAGGCCTCTAAGTTTTACGCCTCCTTTCTAATCAGTGCCCACTTTTCTGCTTTTGACAACAAAATCCCTAAGTTATTAAGAAAATTTGGGGGCTTTTTAGAAGAAGAGAGTAAAACATAGGAATTTCGATGTCAAAAAAAAGAAAGTTAAGGGCCTCATAGAAGAAAGGGGCAAAACTTAAAGGTTCTATTTGGCAAACGGCTAAAGAAAGAGGGATTAAGGAGAAGGATTAACGTAGCAAGTCCATTCGATAACTAAAGGACTAAATTATTAACCTATTTTTGAGTTTTATTTTAGCAATTGTGATCAATTTTAGTGTTTGAAAATAACGAGGAGTTTGACTATGTTCTTTATAAAGAGAGGGGTTAACTTTTAATCCTTTTAAATGAGTAAACTCATTATTTTGAGCGGTTAACTCATTTTGATACCTCCATAAGGGTTAGCTCAACTCTTTTATGCATTTTTTTTCTTTTAGCAAATTATAGAGGGTTAACTCACTTTAACCATGGTATAGATTTTTTGCAACTGACCGGTTAAGAAGGGGTTAAGTCTCCTTAACCCCTCACTTAACCCATTGCCAAATGGCACCAAAGGGTTCTTTGTCAAAAATAGAAAGTTGCGGTGTTCTTAGAAAAAAGGGATAAAACTTACGAGCACTTTACGCTATGTTCTCCGAGTGCTCCGTTATCAACAATGAGAAAAAAAATCAACATTATGATACTACAGTAGTCTTTCCAGTACTTTTCTTGTAGTGGAGAAGATTTAAATCCAAGAAAATAGTAATCTCATATCATAGAAGTATAAAACATACCAACTCTGTGACTTACATCACGCAACTGAGTTAAAAAAGCAACCAAGAACCGAACCTTGAGATCAAACTCTGATCTATTTTGCTTCAAAATGTAGAAGAGAGCAAAGAAATCGTCAGTGTCCACATCTGTATCCAATAGAATCCTTCTGGGGTTTGCATTCATTAACTGAAACAATCCAATTACTCCAAGAATCAAACAGAGTATTCTAACTCCCATCTTTCTTCTCAAATTCCTACATACAAAAATATTTGCAAAATGAATACAAAAATTAAAGTCAGAAAAGAGTTGAGAGAACTTTACACCCACATTTAGAGAGAAGGAGAAAGCTGACTGAGTAAAGAAATGATGAAGTTGGGAACTATATATAGGAGAGAGCTTTTAGTGTAATTGGTAAGTAATCAATGCGGATAAATCTAGAGGCTGTTAATTTAGGTTAGAAATAAAGCGGTTTATATATATGACAAAATTACACGTACGTTCTCACTTCCATACATTACTCTTTTTTTTTTTTTGGTTAATTGCAGATAGACCCCTTGTCACCCCTGAGTAAATTATTTTGGCATTTTTATCCATAAAGTGAAAGCTGTTGCGTGCCGGGCAGATGCGTGCTTGCAAACCAAACGAGTCGGCAAGCGATGAGAGAAGAACCAAACACGAGTGCAATCCACAAATCAACGGCCAAAATCACACAAACACAGAGATATACGTGGTTCGGCAATTGACTACGTCAACGGGGAGAGGATGGGGAGATTTCACTATATGGAGGAGAATTACAACTGGTTACAACTCACACAAACTCTCAAATATAACCCTAACCAACGATCTCAACTTTGTCACAATATCTCCCTCTCAAAGTGCTCAGAACAATGCAAATTCTCTGGTTAAGAAACCCTAAAAAAACGTGTTTCTATTTATAACAAAACATAATCTAAAACAGGGTGGGAATCTGAAAACATGTCTGTCACACCCGGGTGTGGCAACGCATTACACTCCAGACAACATGTCAGATTCTGTCACACTTGGGTGTGGCACGCACCACACTTGGGTGTGGCACGCACTATACCTGTGGCCTGCTGAATTTTATTGTTTTCTAACACTTTGAACAATTCAACGCCATTTTCTACAATTCTCTACCTCGACGAAGTGTTCCCAAAACTGAGCTAACACCAACATGAGCACCAATGTGTCGTCTCACCAAAACCGGCTACGCCAATATGATTGCCTATGTACCCCCGCTCCCAAGGGATCAAGCCGCCCGTAGTTCATCCAAATGGTCTCAAAATGCCTCAACAATCATGAATTTGAAATAAGTTTCTACAATGATCGACTTATTGCTCAGAACCACCTTTGTGAGCATATCCGCTGGATTATCTTTTGTGTGAATCTTCATAAGCTCCACATCTCCATCTTCAAGAACACCCCGAACGAAGTGATAACGAACGTCGATGTACTTCGTCCGTGCATGGAAACCCTGATTCTTCGCCAAATAAACAACACTTATGCTATCACAATAAATGGTGACGGATCACTGTGAAACACCAAGATCCTCCAAAAATTCTCGAAGCCAAATCACCTCCTTAACAGCCTTCGTAATCGCCATATACTCTGTCTCCGTCGTCGATAAAGTTAAAGTAGACTGCAAGGTGCATCTCCAACACATCGGCTTACGGGTAAAAGTAAACACATACCCTGTCGTCGATCGACGTTTATCTATATCTCTAGCGTAGTCCGAATCTACGTATTCAATACATAGCTTCCTACTATTAGTGTCCCGCTCAAAAACCAAACTAATGTTGAGAGTACCTCGAATGTACCTCAAAATCCATCTCACGGCATCCCAATGACCCGGACCCAGATCGTGCATGTATCTCAAAACCATGCTCACTGCTTGTGACAAATCTGGCCTCGTACAAACCATGACATACATCAAACTTCCTACTGTTCTCGCATATGGAGTCTTTGACATCAACTCTCTATCTTCAACTGTCTTTGGTAAAAGGTCAGCTGAAAGCTTTAAATGGGCTCCCAATGGTACACTAACTGGCTTCATCTCCATACTCACATTAAACTGCTGTAGTACCTTCTTCAAATAAGCCACCCGTGTTAAACAAAATTTTCCCATATCGTTGTCTCTACCGATCTCCATCCCCAAAATTTGCTTCGCTTCATCCAAATCCTTCATCTCGAACTCTTTCGAAAGTTATACCTTCAACTCATCTATAGCGGATCTGGAAATAAAAGCAACCAACATGTCATCGACAAAAGCAACAAATAAATATACGCACTTCCTCGCAACTTGCGATAGTACACGCATGTATCAAACTGGCTCCTAATGTACGAATGACCGAGCATAAACTCATCAAATCGCATTTACCACTGTCGCGGAGATTGCTTCAATCCGTATAGTGATTTATTCAATTGGCAAACCAATTTCTCATTCCCTGCAGCTCGAAACCCCAATGGCCGAGTCATATAGATTTTCTCATCAAGATTACCATGAAAAAATGTCATTTTCACATCCAATTAATCCAATTCTAAACCATATTGTGCCACCAAATCTAGCAAGATCCGAATCGAAGAGTGGTTCATCACTGGAGAAAAGACCTCATTGTAATCAATGCCTTCTTCCTATGCATAGCTGTTTGCGTCGAAAGTTAGTTTATTTTTCGAATCTATTATAAGTTTATCAATTACAATGAATTCAAAAGAGTTAATCTTTTTATAAGACTACTCGCTTACACAAATAAAATAAGAATTACAACTCTCTTCAAACACACGCAGAGGACGTTTATCACCCGCTGCTTGTGTGGGATCTTTGCCTGTACCAGGGATGTGTTAGTCCGTGGACCGTCGCGGATTAGATCCGGTTGACAGAATGAAAATTCAATGTTCTTGCTTCACAAAGAAACAATCGCAGAAGTGATAATCTCAACAAGGTGAGATTATGATTCTTCTCGAGATCAAAACAAAGTCTGATCTCAAGAAATGATGAAACGGGCCTCAGATCCTTATAATAGCTCCCTCTTTATGCTAGAATTCACCAAGATCTGCCAGCCCTCCTCTAAAATTCATGGTTCACTCTTCACAGGGACAACACCTCGCCTAAATTTTAGATCCCATGTGTATAGGATCCTAGGCTTGTATTTATAGGCTTAAGTTACGTTGTTTTTAGATAAGAACAAGTGATTTGGCCTAATCTTCAGTTAATAATAGCCTAACCATGTTTAGGGATGATATCCAAGTGGTTGAGAAGCTTTGGAATGAGCAAATCTTGAGAAAACATTAAAATACGTGTTTTTAACGTTTCTGGGCGTGAGCCACCCTTCGGTGGCTCGACACTGTGCCTAGCCACCTTAGAGTGGCTCGGCCTTGGCCTAGCCATCTTGGAGTGGCTCGACACTATGCCTAGCCACCTTGGGGTGGCTCGGCAGTGTTCCTAGCCACCTGACCTTGGCCTAGCCACCTTGGGATGGCTCGACGCTGTGCCTAGACACCTGGCCTTGGCCGAGTCGTTTTGATATGACTCGGCTACCAGGGGCTTCTCCAGACTTTCCGGTTTGGTCTTGTTCCGCTGTTTTGCGTATTACGTCATTTTGTTGACTCATACGCTTTATTGACTTACTTCATGCACTCGTTAGCTCTTTTACGGTATGGATAATCCCGTTTGACTCAAATAATAGCGTTCATCGTCTTCTCTTCATTTTGAGCTATGTACGGAAACCTATGTTTCCGTTGAAAGTTGCCTTCATCACTGATTTCATTAAAACTTTAAGCGTTTACAAATAAACTCAAATAATGAAAAAAATTACAACTCTCTTGAAAATAAACATAACGGGCATTGATGCTAGCATCGATGCCCCCATCGATGCTGGCATCGATGTCCATGGCTCTCTGGTTGTTGTTCGCAGATCCCTCTTGAGTTTGCTCTTGGGCTTAGGCCTTGGACAACTTCTTGGCAATTTTGGGCTTTAATACTTCGTTAAATATTTGAACAAAATTGTTTGGCTTCATGGGCTTCATTTCTTCAATAAATCAAGGGCTTGTTGTTGAGAGATGAGAGTTTTTGAGATTTATTCTTCATTAACCTGCAATTAAAGATAAAAATAATTATTAGTGATATATTTATTCATATAAAATAGATAATGAGGGAATAAATTGTAATAAAATATGATTATCAAATACCTCCACACCTAAACTTTTGCTAGTCCTCTAGCAAAGAAAAATAAAATCCTAACTCACTTTCGCAGGAATCGCGATTGTATTTAACGCATACAACAAGCCTTTAAACCTCTAGGTTACCCTAGTGGACGAGTTGTAGTCTCGTGAGGGTTTGCAGTGAATATACCTACAAAATTCGGTCAACTTGCCAAGTTAAATAAGTCAGTAAATAACTAATTTTCTTTGATACATTTAGACATTCTAATTGAAGCTAGTTAATAATCAAGAAAACGTTTATATATAACTCCAATGTAAATCTCTTAGAAAATCTTTTTCATTATAGCAATACGAACCAAGTCAAATCTTAGAGATTTAATTCAAAAGTTTTGAAAAGAACATGCTAACTCTTTGTTTTAAATAACTTTCAAGTCTCTTAATCAAAAATTGTTTTTCAAGACCATATATACAAAACAACAATATATATAAAAAAATTGGTTAGTGTTATAGATATATATGTATATAATTTTTTTTTCTTTCACTCTCTAATTCTTGGTGATTGTTTTCCATTTTAACGGGCTTTCTAAGTGACCATATAACGAGTTTTGGGCCAATGAATCCCAACCCAATTGGGCTTAGGTCATTAAGTATAGAAATACTCCTTGGGCTTAATTACTCAGTCAACTTAGGCTTTAGAAGATAGAATCACCTTGAATTTAAGAGTTTTTTTTGCCCATTTTTCGCACTCTTCATTTATAAGGTTAGTTTTTTTATAAATATATATGTGTAAGTATATATAATCTGAAACAAAATGTGTAAATTAAGATAACTTGAAAATTATTTTCAACTCTAAGTTAAGCATGCAAAAATTTCATTATTTTTAATTAAAAATCTAAGGTAAGACTTAAGTAAAGTATACTAGTTGAAAAATCATTTCTTAAGAATTTTATTTGAAGTTATCATAAAATGTGAACTTGAGTATGTCACTAACTAGGAATTAGAAAATTTAAAATCTATCAATTAGATCAATTATTACTTAACTCTATTAATTTGGCAAGTGACAAACTTTTTTTTCTAAAACTAACAAAAGATAAATGCTGAAAAAAATACTGAAACAAAATACTAACTAGCAAAATATAAACAAAGGCTAACTAGCTTACACCCCCATACCCAGACTTTGCAGTGTCCTCAAGGTAAATAATATCCAAAATATCACAATTTAATAAGTACATGCCGAAATAAAAATCAAAGACTGGGTAAAATAGAAAGAACATCCCTCACTGCTCATCTCCTGATATATCATCATCCACATCATCAGCGGCAGCTGCTGAACTCGGTCCTGCCTCATCCTCTCCTGGGAAATCATCTGGATGAAATTGTGTGATAAAACTATGAAGCTCAGGTGGAGGTCCATCTGTATCTCCATGTTCTCTCTGTCATCCTCTCGCCAAATATGCCAGGGTCTCGGTAGAGTAGCTCATCTGACCAAGTATCTCGTGTATATGCCGCTGCATCCTGTGCTTCTGAATCTGCATCCTGTCCATGCGACTCCGCATCCTATCCATCTCCTCTCGAATGGGGTCATGTGTAGCTGGCTGGTGCTGAGAAGGCTCTCTACCTGAAGGACCGGACTGATCTCGCCCTGAAATGTTCCTCCTCACAGTCTGATCATTTAGTAACCCCTTCCCTGCTTCTAACCTATCCTCTGCGAATACTAGAATGTGAAATCTATGGCAGAGTCTAGTGATGAAATAGGTGTAAATGAGCTGAGTACGTGATGCAGACTGTCCTGACCCAATCCAACACATTCTCCACTGATGAGCGCATCCATACAAATATAATCCTCCCTATATCAAACCGCTGACCAGTGGCTATCCAAAAAAGAAGGAGAATATCGTGTGGGGGTAATGACAGAGTATGCACTGGTGGGTTTCAAATCAAAGTTTAGAAAAAGATTAAGTAATCTATATTCTAGTTTGAGATTTCCTGAACCGAAACTAGATGTAAAGATCCTCCCACACAAGGTTGTAGACATGTTGTTGTATTCTAGTGTACCAGGCTGTAATGTGGAGGCTAAGTGGAAGTAATCTGGTACATCAGTGGGTGGTTTTGCAAGGTCAAGGGTAGCACAGATAGTGGAAAGATCGAAAATAACCCTAACACCCCTCACGATAGAAAAACCTGAATATTCTCTATCTGGATCAATTTTCCATCTAGAATAGAACTCATGGACTAATGAAATGTTTGCTTTTTCTACGGGTTTAGTCATCATGCTCCTGAGACCTACTGCAGTTAACATGATGATTGTGGATTGATATGTATGTAATACACTCATCTGAAAACCCCTCTCAAAATGAATGTTAAGACCCACAATTCTGGCTAAAATAGTGGGTCTATCTATGTCGGTATCAGATGGATCAGAAGATGATGAACTTGCTGGGGATTTCTTTCTTGGGGGTATCTTTAGAAAAAGGAACAAAAAACATTTTAATAACAAAAATTCCAATATATATTATTATTATTATTATTATTATTATTTTGACAATAATTTAGCTACAAATTGTTCAACATGAGTTAATTTATTATTATTATTTTGACAATAATTTAGCTACAAATTGTTCAACATGAGTTAATTTCAAGTTATCAGAATTTTGTTTTGACAATAAATTTCCTCAAAATTGTTCTTCTAGAAAAAATGTTAAAATTATGATAACTTGATCGGTGAAACATACATGTTGATATTACAATTATAAGCTAAACCTTACAAATGTTAAAATGATTGGCAATTTTTTTTTGATTTGTTTGCACATAACACCCCAAATTCAAGTTTATTTTTGCAAACCCCAACTAATTTTTTTGGATTTGCATAAAACACCCTAATTTTTTTAGATCATATTCTCAATTTGAAATCACTTACCCAATTGAATGTTCAAAAATTATGCGTTTTTGCACAAAAAACCCTAAGAATTTTCGGGTTTGCATAAAACACCCCCAAATTTTTTTTTAGATTATTGTACAAGATATCCTCAATTGAGTTCCAAGTTCAAAACCCCAAGAAATTTTTGGATTTTGCATAACCCCCCCCCCCCCAATTTTTTGAATTTTTGGACAAAATCCCCAAATTAAACCCTCAATTTGTCGAATTGATCTATTTTTATCATGAATCAATACCAAACTATGATAATAATCCAAAATTATTCATGATTTAATCACCAAATCATCCATGAATTCAAAAATTAAAATTACAAGATCAAGTTTAGAAAATATATCTTGGGGAGATGAGGGAAAAAACCTAGAAATTGAAGAAACAATCCTCCAAAATGTTCTTGTTCTTATGTGGGTGAATTAGGGTTTGAGAGTGGGGGAATCGGGTTTGGGGAGATGAAATGAAGAGGAGAAGAAAGGGGCTGGTGGGCTGCGGTTTTAAAAGTAGCAGTTTTGGGCATCGATGTCCAAAGTCATGGTGTTTGGGCCAGCCGGCCCAAACACAGTTTTCTTTCTTTTTTTTCTTTTCTTTTGGGCCTGTGGTTTTGGGCCTATACTTATTATAATTTTTTTTTCTTTGTTTTCTTTTTTTTTTGGGCTTGTGATTTTGGATCAAACTTGTTATGTATATATTATTTTTTTAAAGCCTATGTTAGTTATTCAAATGTTTTTTTTGTTCTTTTTTTTATGACAAACAAAAATGAAATTTTTTTTCTTTATATATATATTTATATTTATATTTTTTTCTTTTTTTCTTTCTTCTTTTCTTCTTTTTTTAATTTATTTTTACAAATAATGTGGTTCATAGAGAACCAACACCTCCTCCTCTCCGAGTGTAGAAAATTCAAAAAATAGTTTTAGATGTTGACCATTAATTTTGAAAATATCACCATTTTTAGTATTTTCAATCTCGACATCCCCATGCGAAAAAAAACTTGTTTGACAAAAAATAGACCTGTCCATCTTGATCTTAATTTTTCAAGAAAAAGATGTAATTTTGAATTGTACAATAAAATTTTGAATTGTACAATAAAACTTTCTGTCCTGGAGAGAAATTTTTTCATAAAATTGATTTGTCATAAAAAATATTGGTTTTTTCTTTGTAAATTTTTGAGTTTATGTATGCATCGTTTTGAATTTCTTCCAACTCATTTATTTGGAGTAATCTGTTCTTGCCCGCCGAGTCTGAGTCAAAATTTAATTGTTTTATCCCCGTCAACGGCGCCAAAAACTTGATGCGAAATAATTATGTACCAAAATTGCAAGTGCACAATTGATCAAATTATAGTATAAAAAGTTATCGATGCCACAAGGAAGGTGATTTTAAGAGATTATTAGAATAGGCTCTTATGTTGTGTGCGTGACAAAATAGGATTAAAGAATAAGTGTGATTGTGATGAGTGATTGTTGTGAATATATGCAAGAGACAATAAATTGAATTTTAGAGAAAAGAAATAAGAATCAAAGAATAAATGAAATCATACGGGAAGAAAGAAGAATGAATAAAATCAAGAAGTAAAATCAAGAATGAAAAGAATATTCAAGAAAGTCAAGATGGAGGATTCAATTAAGATATGAGAAATCTAGAATTTAATCCACTATCTAATCTCAATTATAAAATACAAACTATTCTCTTTTTATCATATTTCAACTTAGATTTATTAAGCATAGACTATCAAACCATTTAAGGAAAGTATAACCTATCAAATTATCATCTAAGTTAAAATTACTATTCATGATAAGAACAACAACAAGATAGTAATCCTAGAATTCATAAGCATAACCTATCAAACCATTTAAGATAAGCATAGATTATCAAATTCATCTTCTACCAATTAGTTTTCTAGTTGATTATTCTAAACATAAACATTTTAAGTGTAATAGAATAATCCATACAATATAAAGGAAATTAGACTAGTTTTATACAATTCTAAGATTCCTACAAGAATTAATTTCACATCTTAAGAAATAAAAACAAGAAGAAAAAGAACTAATTACAAAAATAAAAAGAAAAGATAAATCTAAACTATGAACAAGAAATAAATCTAACTACAAAAAATTAAAATCTAAACTACAAAATAAATTGTAAAAATTAAATGCAAAAATCTACTCTACAAAATAAAGTGCAAAAAGAAATAAAAAGATAAGAAAATAAATCTACACTACAAGCATGAATGTAAATCTAACTAATAAACAATAATAAAGAAATTACTAAAAAGAAATAAAAGAGAAAAGAAATGCAAACCTTCAAATTGCTCTTCATCTCCATCCTCATCATTTAACAAAGTGGAGAAAAATTATTATTATTAATTGTAATAAAAGTTATAATTTTTAGAAGGTCTTCTCAATTAAGAGTAGCCATCCTCTCCAAATGAAGTTACAATATTTTTTACACCTCTAACCCCTCACTCTCCATCTCTATTTATAGTAAACATCAGTGAATATAAGCCATTGGATCAAAATCTTATCTAAAACAATTGAATTTTAGCCACTAATCTGTAACTAACTGCCGACGGTATCGATGCCAGCATCGATAGGGGTATTGATGCTGGCATCGATACGGCCATCGATGCTAGCATCGATGCCCCCATCGATGCTGGCATCGATGTCCAGGGCTCTCTGGTTGTTGTTCGCAGATCCCTCTTGAGTTTGCTCTTGGGCTTGGGCCTTGGACAACTTCTTAGCAATTTTGGGCTTTAATACTTCGTTAAATATTTGAATAAAATTGTTTGGCTTCATGAGCTTTATTTCTTCAATAAATCAAAGGCTTGTTGTTGAGAGATGAGAGTTTATGAGATTTATTCTTCATTAACCTGCAATTAAAGATAAAAACAATTATTAGTGATATATTTATTCATATAAAATAGATAATCAGGGTATAAAATTATAATAAAATATGATTATCAATAGGATTGGTTGCTTAATCCAAGAAAAGAATTCCTCATTTATTAAGGTGGAATTCCAATATCGGCCCTAACTTTTATAGGTTTGGCCGAATAGAAAAAGGTGGAAGTCTTTCGTTTATCGAAAAGGGGCATTCCGATTTTGGTCCTAACTATCTGCAGGTTTGACCAAGTGAGGTTGGAAGCAATCCTAACTTTTATAGGTTTGATTGCTCAAATCAAAAGTGGATCTCTCGTTCATGGAAGGAATTAAGAAGGGATTTTGGTTGTGGTCCTAACTGTTTAAAGATTTGACCAAGATGGGAATTTTAGATGACCCTAACTGTTTAAAGGTTTGATCATTCAATTTGTGGATCTCTCGTTCATGGAAGGAATCAAGAGGGAATTTTTGTTGTGGTCCTAACTGTTTAAAGGTTTGACCAAGATGGGAATTTGAGACGACCCTAACTGTTTAAAGGTTTGATCATTCAATTTGTGAACCTCTCGTTCATGGAAGGAATCGAGAGGGGATTTTGGTTGTGGTCCTAACTGTTTAAAGGTTTGACCAAGTAGACAGTGGGAGTAGGAGTACAAATCACAGTAGGAGTGTTGACTTGCACAAGTCGCTCAGAGAGGGTTCCTGGTGTTAAGTGACAAATACTTAACATGGAGGGCTTTGATAATCGTCAATGATCAGGAGATTAAAATTTTGAATACTATGTCCGGACTCTAACAATGAGAATGTTGAGTGCACAGATATAGCGGGAGTTTGAGTGGGAGTTTCTTATTCATCACCTTCTTATAGTGACCGGGTTATCCCTAAGAATACACTATATAGAATTCTCTCGGGAACTTCCCGTTACATGAATTATCCACCCTCAGCTTTCTTCGCGAAACTGGGTCTAACATTGTACTCAGTTACATGACCAGGTTATCCTTAAGAATACCAGGCATGACACTCTCCAGGAACTTCCCATGAAAGAAAAGAAATAGTTTAGACTCATATACCTATTGGAGTGTCAGGGAGCAGTTTAACCTCTTATACCGGTTAGAGGATTGAGAAGCAGTTTATACTCGTATACTCTTTAGAATGTCAGGGAGCAGTTTAACCTCTTATACCGGTTGGAGGATTGAGAAGCAGTTTATACTCGTATATTCTTCGGAGTGTTGAGAAGCAGTTTATACTCGTATACTCTTCGGAGTGTTGAGAAGCAGTTTATACTCGTATACTCTTCGGAATGTCAGGGAGCAGTTTAACCTCTTATACCGGTTGGAGGATTAAGAAGTAGTTTATACTCGTATACTCTTCGGAGTGTTGAGAAGCAGTTTATACTTGTATACTCTTCGGAGTGTTGAGAAGCAGTTTATACTCGTATACTCTTCGGAGTGTTGAGAAGCAGTTTATACTCGTATACTCTTCGGAGTGTCAGGGAGAAGTTTAACCTCTTATACCGGTTGGAGCATTGAGAAGCAGTTTATACTCGTATACTCTTCGGAGTGTTGAGAAGCAGTTTATACTCGTATACTCTTTGGAGTGTCAGGGAGCAGTTTAACCTCTTATACCGGTTGGAGGATTGAAAAGCAGTTTATACTCGTATACTCTTTGGAGTGGTGCACCGTCATTCGTTTTATTCTAGTTTTATGGCACCATAGTTGATTAGAGCTTGAATCTTGTTCTTTAGACTGAAACAAATCTCAGTATGATGGAGAATCCTCCTGTGATACACATAGTAGTTTTGGTCCGTAATCCTCTTAGCTCCCTCCTGATCTTTAATAGGTGGTAGCTCAATCTCACCATTATTCAGGAGGTACTCAAAAATATCCGGAACTTCCTCATCCTTGAAAGGGTACTCTTTTTGGAGTACCGGATCTAGAGCCTTTTGTTGCTTTTGAGGTTGTTGTTGTGACATCTGATAATTATCACCGGTAACCACAGGCATTGACCATTGGCTTCTTTTGGTCTTCTTCATTCTAAGGAAGCGTTCGGCTTGTTCGTCGTGCATCTTCAAGTCTTTTCAAGTGTTAGACGGTGCGACTCTCATAACTTCTAATATCTCAATAGATAGGTTGTTATGACATGTCTGGAGGATGAAGTCCTCCGTGATCGGATCTCGGCAGTTCATCGTCTTATTCTGGAAACGTTTGATGAAGTCGTCAACTGTCTCTTCGTCTTCCTGTTTCTCCTTAAAGAGTCTCCTGATGGATATCTCGGTATCGTCATCAAAGAAGTTGTCGAGGAATGATCTCTCCATATCATCACAGCTGTTGATGCTTCCAGGCTTGAGACGGCGATACCAATCAAAGGCAGGCCCGCGAAGGGTGCGGACGAATGACCAAACTATCAAGGCTTTATTGCCGGAGATCGTGCCCAAGTAGGACTTGAAGTAGATTAGATGCTGAGTAGGCGAGCCCTTCCCGTCGAACGGTGTGAAGTTGATCAGGTTGAACTTCACCGGATACGGGATCGAATCCCACTCTTTCGGGTAAGGACACGGAATGCCGGTCTTCTTTACCTCTCGAGCAGACATTAGAGCGTTAATTTTACTCTCGAGGTTTTTCATCTTCTCATCCTCGTCTGTATCACATTTTGGATGATTTCTGAGAGGAACAATATGGTCACCCTCGGTATTATTATCTTTGGCGGGACCACCCCCAGAGTTATTATTTGTAGGGGACGCATTTGAACTACTCCTAGTATTTTTGGAGGGTGCATCTACCATGATGATTTCGTCCACTTCTGGATCACTATCAACTGCAGCGTTCTGGGTGCGGCGGCTAGATTCACCAAGTTGATTGGATAGAGCCTGTATCTGTCAATCATGCTCTTCCTTCATCTGTATCATGGCTATTTCCAATTCGAACTTGAAGTTCTCTTTTTGCTTAGCCAAAGCATCCTCGATGATCTTGGTCATTTGCTCAGTGTTGATCATGAACGCCTCACGAGATTATCCTATGCTGGACACCGTATTGTCAGAAGCGATGGCAGAGTTCGCATCTGATGCTTCATCATCTGAGGATAATCCGCTATTCATCCTCTGATAGTCCCTACGCATAGTAGTTCCTGTGCGTAACCGAGTTATACATTAGGATACGTCCCAAAAATGACGAGAACTGAAACTTCGCGTTGACTTCCCTTTATCAGCCATATTGATAGTAACCTCTGGGAGTTCGCCGTCTTGCGTAGCTGATCTTTTTCTACGGAAATGCCTTGGCTTAGTTTCCGACGCTTTACAGGAAAGCTTTTGGAATATCGAGACCCTCTGTAAAGCGGTCTTGGGGCAGCTACACGCTGATAATACTACCCTAATAATTTTGGTACACGGATAGTGAGAGTCCGCTTTTCGGGTATCTCTCTTTCGAGATTTATTCATACCCCCAGTCCAATAGTACAACTCATCGACGTTGCGGTCAAAGTAACTTATCGGCTGTTTACATGAATTCTCAGGTATAACGCGTTCGTCTGTTTGACACGTTTTCTTCTGAGTAAACAACGCCTTGTTGGCGTCTGCAGGAGTCACTCGTTTGGAATCACACTTTTTTGAGGGTGAAACCTTAACGGGCTCCTGGCCTTCTGTACGCACCCCTAAGTAGGCGGTTACAGGAATCAACTTGTTAGGAGGTCGCGTACGACCCCCAGTCTGGATGTTTGCTCAGGGTTCCTTCAACGGTCCTAAACGTTCCTTAACAAGCGTCATGCCTCGATCTTCGGGTAGAGAACCGAGGTGATCCTTCAATGGAATTCGAACTCTGGGGAGGTCCATACCACCGTAGGGTTCTACCAGAGGCATAGGAGCAGAAGGAGCAGGATCCGAAGTTGATGAAGGCTGGGGAGCAACGTCGCCTGCTTTTGCCTTAGGCGTTGATTTAGCCTTTGGCATCCAAGTTTGTTTGGATCTCGGTGATCTCTTAACCGCCTCTTCCTTTTACATTTCTTGTGCTTTTCGCACCAGGATCTGGGCATGCGCAAGAAGTGCGCGACGCTTCTGAATGCGCTCCTCAAGAGTGGAACGGTTTCGTTTGATATGAACCCATTCGTTAGTAGGTGGTTGGGAAGAGGTTCCCGAAGCTTGCTGCTGAAACACTTGGCGCCTTCTGAGTTTCAGATCCGCATCATAGTAGATCCTATCAACAGGCTCTAAAGCCTTGGCAAATCGGCACGCGAGATGTTGACGACGCCTTTGACGAGCCCTCTTCGTCAACACTGGTGCACCTTCAACGTGAAACTCCTTGATTTTCGACAAGTTGTCACGAACGTTGGATCTAGTTTCTTTGGAGGCCGGAGAGGGGTCTTCCACTGCATTTGGGTTCAGATCATCAGCCTAGTCTTCGGATCTGAAGGCATGTTCTTCGCGGTAGTGGTTTTCCTGTGTTTGCAAGAAGAAGATCTGGAGGAGGAGGAGGAAATATATTCCTCAAATTTCTACTAGTTGAATTCGTATTTGACCTCTTCGAACACCGAGATCTTGATCGTCGGTTACGTCACGACAACCTCGGCAGCGAGGCTGTTGGCTCCCACTGTGGTCGCCAGCTTGTTTGGGTAGAAAATTAGTTTCTTCATTAAGGTATTCATTACAACTTCAGTCGTTACAATGAAAATACAAAAAGATAGTCTTTTTATAAGATTTTTACACAATGAAAATACAATTCTCGTCAAATAGCGCAGACATCGTTTATCGGTCTTCTGCTTACGTGGGATCTTGGCCTGTGACGGGGACATTGATATCCGTGGACCACCAAATGATCAGATCAAATCTGAAGCTTCGTCGATTCATGAAGGAATCAAGAGGCCGAAGTGCTTATCTCGGCAACATTGAGATAATTGCTCTTCTTAAGATCACCGCAATGGGTAATCTTAAGGGACGAAACCGGGCTGCGGATCTGACGAACTCCTCTTCTTTATGCTGAATAATCCGCTGAAGTCTCCTCCTCCTCTCTAAAATTCGTGGCTCTTCAGTCCTCAATTCGGCAGGGCTTCACCGATGCTCGAGAATTCTAGATCCGAAAAAATGAAGGTCCTAGGGCTGTATTTATAGGCTCTAGGAGCCCTGTGTTCAGATAAGAATGGCAGACCCCCTCTTATCTTCAGTTGAAACCACTTAACCACATTATCAGATCATTTAGAATAAATCCAGGCGGTTAACGATCGAAAAAACCGTCGAAAACAACCAAAATCAGCGTTTTTTGTATTGCAGACACTTCTGAGTGTCTTGGCGTGGCCGAGACACTTATAAGTGTCTTAGACAAGCCAACACACTTGAGAGTGTCTCGGCTTGGCCGAGACACTCAAGAGTGTCTGGGCCAAGCCGAGACACTTGGAAGTGTCTTGGTTTGGCCGAGACACTTATAAGTGTCTTGGCCAAGCCAAGACACCACGGGGTGTCTTTGTTTGGCTTTTTCTGGTTTTAGGGCGTCGAGTTTATTTCCATCGTAAATTCGTCGTCCGGACTCGGAATTATGCGGTTCAAGATGCGTTAGAAAGCCGATGAGAAGATCTATAGGCTCCCATGATTGAATCATATGTGGAATAAATAGGACATGAGGGGTGATCCACCTTTTGTAAATGACGCGGGGCTCACGATCAGCTCTTGTTTCCGTTATTCTAAAGTTCCGTTGCTTCGTATGATCCGTCGACTCACTTCATGTGTTTGTCATTGTCAAACGAGCTCCTATGACTCTAATAGTGACGTTCATCATCTTCTCTCTATCTCGAGCCATGTGCGGGGACCTATAGGCAATTTTTGACGCCTACAGGCTAGTAGGCCAGATTCATGCCATTCAGGAGATTCCTGAGGAATAAATAGTTTCGTATTTCCAACGCCAACTGTGGGTGTAAAAATTGATTTTCTAAAACATGGATCTCGTTTGTATTAATAAGAATAGCTTATTACAAACTAATGAATTAAAATTACGACAGAAGCGGAGGGAAGTCCCTCCTTGTTTAATGTGGGGTCTTTGGTAGCGATAGGACGCCTCGCTCAGTTCTCGCACCGAGTTTGCTTCCCTTGGAGGATTTGATCGAGGTTGCAAGTGAGCTTCAGTGCACGGTAGAAGCTCGTGTTGGTCGAGTTTGAGTATCTAAGCTTAATGGCGGTCAAGGCTGAAAGCTAGAAGGGGATGCTACAGTGCAAGAACAATGCAGACAGCAGGTCCTTAGCTTAGTCGAGGGCCGAGAGCCGGTGGTCCAGTTAACTGGCTTAATTAATCAATAAACTATCAAAACGCCCCTCTTTTCCATGGTCAGGAAAGGTTTTTTTATAAGAGAGAGGTGGTGTGGTTATCCTCCTTGAGTCACGGAATGTGACCATGTCTTCTTAAGAGATGCCATGCCTCTCACTTGTACTATAAGCGGCGGCTTGATGGGCTTGGAGCACTGTACTCCTCCCCTCACGTCATGGGAAATGGGAAGGTCCATCCCAGTATGCGACAGCACATCCGCCAAGTACTCTATTGAGTTTGGTGAGTTTGTTGATCGCCAGGCTGGCTGCTTGAACGTGCAGGCGAATCTCAGTTACTTGGACGAACTTGACTCGTGCGGGCGAGTCAAGTATGCAGGCGAGCCTCTGATTGTTTGGTGATGCAGACAGACTTGGGGATTAAACGAACCCGACTCATGCAAGCGAGTCTGGAATGCAGGTGAGCTTGGCGACTGTGTGGATTTGACTGGTCATTCGTACCGTGAGCTGCTACTTGAGGGGCTCGAAGCACTATAGTCCTTCCCTTCACGTCGTAGAATTGGGAAGGCCCATCCCTATACATGCAATTGCAGCCGCCTAGTTCTTAGGAGTGTCTGGCAAGATCGTCGATCGTCTAGCTGACGTCTTGAACGTAAAGGTGAATCTGGTGCCCGAATAAATTTGACTCATGCAGGCGAGTCAAGTATGCAGGCGAGTTTGAAGGAACTTGACTTGTGCAGGCGAGTCAAGTGTGTAGGTGAGATCAACTTGACTCGTGCGGGCGAGTTCTGTAGTAACGTGAATTTGGCTTGTGCTGGCGAGCCAAGCATGCAGGCAAGTTTCGTCTGTGCTGGTGAGTTCGACTCGCGAATAAGCTTGGCTTGTGGTGGCAAGTCAAGCATGTAGGCAGAATCGAGCTCTTGATGGTGGGTTTCTGCAGTCAAGGTGCTTTTTATAGCCTACAAGACCCCCTTCAAAGTTTTTAGACCTAAATCACGTTGAAAATGTGGTCTGGAATATTTTGAATGAAAGTGACCATTGTTGACCCTATAGTTTTGATGATGATTTGTCAAATAATTTATTACTAATATGTTCTCTAGTGTTTTGTGTTTATGTTTCTCTTTTCAGGTATTTCAACACACTTCAGTCAAGTGTTAAAGATTCAAGTTCATATGTGTGAATTTACCTAGGTATATGTTTAGTTTACTTACATATATTGTATGATTATATATAAGCTCAATATATGTACACTTAACACGATTTTTGACGTTTTCTATCATATAATTGATTTTTCATCAAACGTTGTTACAATAACTTTTATCTCATATTTACAGCTCTTTCATACTTCATTATATACATACATTATATACACAATATATATATACCTGATTACAAGCTCTACGTCAATTTTCGTGTTCACGAAAAATAGGTTTTCTGAACAATTTTCAAAAACAGGGAGTTTTCACAAACAAAAATTGATTTTTCAAAAATTCTTTTTCAAACACATTTATTTCATCATTTAGAAACGTTTCCCAAAGTTACACTATTTTTGGATTTGATTTGATATTTTTTAATGAATTTTCAAAACTGCCCCAAAACCTATCAATATGCATATTTCAGTTTTCGGTCGACCGGTCCGGTCGACCGACAGTTGTTTTCTGAGCTCATGCTCGCGGTCGACCGAGAGAACATCCGGTCGACCGAAAATACCGTCGGTCGACCGCCAGCCTTAAACCCTCGTTCACTGTGTTTTTGAGCTCAGCGGTCGATCGGACCGGGCGACCGCCAAGCTGTCAGAGCCTTTATAACGGCTAGTTTTTCTACCTGTTTTCAAACTGGGTTTTTGGTCTTTTACTTATTTTTTACTGTTGTATTGGGGTGCTATATATACCCCATTGCTGATCTTTTTTCATTTATCCAAGAAATCCAAGTTTGTGTTTAACAAAATTCCTAAGTGTGTTTAAGAGCTGTTTAAGGTTGATTTCATCAATCTGTTTTCAAGAATAGTTTTTCATCAACAAGAAGTGGCCTTCAAATATCATTGGGATCATCCTCTATTATTCTTCTTGCTTGAGAAGTTTTCTAAACTCTTATATAGCTTGTTGTTTCACTTTCATTTCATTTAGCCATATTTATTGGGTTTCATTCACTATTATCACACACATATTTGAGCTTAATACTTTCATACTATATAGTGTGGGTTGTGGGGTGTGATTTAGTGAGTGTGAGCTTCATTGTGTTCTCACTTGTTATTTGAGAACAAA